>JAMXBB010000002.1:121295988-121466853 GCA_024138015.1 Lumnitzera littorea
TTTTATATTTTTCATATAATTACATAAATTCAAGTTTCCTATCAGATTTATTGTACATTTTTATTATTATCAAAATATCAATTTTTATTATAATATTTTCTATTTATTATATTTCCAATAATTACCTATTATACACTATTACCTTTTATGTATATAATACACTTCTAATATTTCTATCGCTCTAATTATCATTTCTAAACATCAATTATCATTTCAAAATATGTAAATTCATCCTAAATCAGATTTTACTCCAAATTTCCCTAATTTACAAAATTAACTATTTTTTCCTATTACTCATTTACTACATAATTAACCTAATAATTACATCTAACACCCTAAATGCTACAAGTATCATACTCCATCAGATTTCCACATCCTAAAACATATACTTATTCACTAAATCAGTAGTTAACTATTTAATTATTTAATTAACCCTAAATTACCCATTTTATGCCTCATTTTAGGGCTTAAAAATTATCTAAAAATTTTGAAAATTAATTTTTGAAAATGGGCTTCATAGCACTATTCTATATCATCTAAGTAATCTACACAAAAATTTTGGGCTCGAAACTACACTGCTAAGGTTATTTATTTCTAAACCAAAACATGCTCGGTTTTGCATGATTTCTTAAGGACCTTATATTTTCAGACGTGATTAAACTAAATCATTATTTTTCCCTAAATCTACATATAATAACACCTTAGAATAACAAGTTTCATAATTTTCTAGGCAAAATAACTAATTTTACTAAATTATACAAAATCGGGACAATTGTGGGACTCACTCGGTTCGATGCTTTCTGGCCGTCTAAGCCCAGTCCAAGCTTGTCGGTCGGCCCAGACGGTGGGTTTGGAGTGGGGTGGTGGTGGTGGTGGCTCGGTCCCAAGTGGTGGTGAGATGTAGGTTTGGCTCACTTGCCCAATCTGTACAGTTTTTTTTTTTAATTTTCTGGATTTTCTCTCGATTTTTTCAGTTTTCCCATTTTTCCCTAATGCTAAACTGTCTAAATGACTTCTGGAAAATTTTTCCCTATTTATAGACGATTTTTGTAATTATTATGCATTAATTTAACAAGATTTTGCCCATTTTCCTTGATTTTTGGCTTTTATGTTGTTAAATTTTAATTGGTTGATTTTTCTTTTACAGATCATGACCTGTCATGACTTGATTTGGATCATCTTATCCTCTTCTGATTTTTTTTTCTTCTGATTTTTCCATAATTAATTTATAATTTTCTTTAATTATTTACTTAATTTTTGGCTAATTTAAGTAATTTCGTGTATTTTTATCTACACGTAAATACATGTGGAATACATGTAAACATTTTTAATTATTATTTTGGTCATTCTAAAATTTTTAGTATACATATAATCTATCTCTATTAATTTATTAGTTATTAGATTACACTTTTCGCCTTTTCGGTAATTAGCAATTATTATGCTTAAAATTTGAAAATTTTATAATCTCCTATTTTACTACTTATTTTCTTAAATTTAAGTTTACGGAGTCATTTTTACTAATATTTCTCTCAATAGTTTATAATTTGGGTTTGATTGGATCTTTCAGCCGATCGAAACCTTAAGTGATTGGTTATGGGGCTTACAGACGACCACCACCACCACACGGTGGTGGCAGTGCCTAGATCGGCCGAAAAGGCCACGGCAGCCGGCGGTGGCCGGAGCCACCCAGAACGGTGAGTCCGATTTCCAGCTCGATTTTATGTAATTTTGTAAAAAATAGTAAATATTGTTAGAAAATTATGAATTTTGTTATTCTAGAATATTTTTGTATGTAGTTTTTAGGAAAAATATTATTTTGATGAAAATATGTCCCGTAATATATGGTTCTTAAGAAATCATACAAAACCGAGCATATTTCGGTTTAGAAATAAATAACCTTAGGAGTGTAGTTTTGAACCCAAAATTTTTGTGTAGACTACTTAGATGATATAGAACAGTGCTATGAAACCCGTTTTCAAAAATTAATTTTAAAAAATTTTAGATAATTTTTAGGCCCTAAAATGAGGTATAAAATGGGTAATTTAGGGTTAATTAAGTAATTAAATGATTAATTATTGACTTAGTGAATAATTATATGTTTTAGGATATTGAAATCTGATGGAGTATGATACTTGTAGTATTTAGGGTGTTAGATTTAATTATTAGGTTAATTATGTAGTAAATGAGTAATATGGGAAAATAGTACATTTTAAGTTAATTTTATAAATTAGGGTAATTAGGTGTAAAATCTGATTTAAGATGAATTTAAACATTTTGAAATGATAATTGATGTTTAGAGATGATAATTAGAGTGATAGAAATATTAAAAGTGTATTATATACATAATAGATAATAATACATAATATGTAATTATTGGAAATATAATAAATAGAAAATATTAGGATGAAAATTGATATTATATAAATAATAGGAATATATAATGAAATCGATGGAAGACTTGAATTTATGTAATTATATGAAAAATATGAAAAATATAAAAAATTTCTTATATCAGGAGTGGATTCGGTACACTAATACGGATTTAAGCGTACTAGGTGAAATAAAATACTGATTAGGGGTAATTATGATATTTAGGAGATTGGGAAGTAATGTGATTAATATCACATTATGGGTTGAAACGAATTTTTAGGATTCGAGTATAAAACAATACTTAAAAATTGAACTAGAATCTACTTTAGAAATCGATGCGGAAACCGAACCCGAACCTAACCCCAAACCTAGAATAATTGTAAAAGACTTAAGACCTAGATAATTTGGTATATTAAACCCTAAACAAAACATAACAATAAGCGTTATAGGATAAAACGAACCTATAATAGTTATATGAAAAACTGAAACCACATTTGTGTTATAGGGATGATCGGCGATGGCCTAAGTAACTCGGACCTCGAGTGAGTGAGCGAGGAGTCGAGGTAAGTTAGGATTAATACGAAGCTGTATTTTGGAGGCTTAAGATTATGTTTGGTTGTGCTTGTTAGATAGTTGAATGTGTGCATGTGCTTGATTATGGGTGATGCTATGATTCTGTTTATTGTTCTGGCTTGCATTGTATAATTTGTATGAAATGAATGATCACCCTAAACTGGACCTAATCAAATATACGACCTATAATCATAATCGGACTTACATGGCAACCCATTAGAGGAACTTAAGACTCTCCAGCTAAATACCAACCCCTTCGAAAGGGATAGTGTAGGATTGCATAATGGTCCCTTCTTCATCCTCAATCGAACTAAGTGATAGGAGAAGAGGTCGTGGCGAAGGTGAAGTCAGTGGTTCAAAGGTAGTCGCGGGAGGAGCGAGGTCTCCATTGCACAAGCCTGGGTTTGGTCGTGAGCTGTTGTATTAATGGTAACTCCTCAACCCGGATTAGAGCGGGCGTAATTTCTCTAATCTCACGATGGGCTGGACAACGTCATGCAATGACATTTGCTTGCACATGCATTGCACCTAATAAGTTGATCGATAACCCTATTGTGTGTCTATGGTATAGTTTGAAGTCTTCCATCCTAATTTACTAAGCTGTGATTGCTCATATCCCTATAGACGTTGTGCAAGTGCTGACTAACAGGCGGCAAACAACTACTCTGAAGTTAGCAACTGCTGGATCCTAAAGAGTGAGGAAAAACATTGAAGAATAAACATATATTTTTAAGGTCTAAGTTTTTATTTTAGAATTAGTTTTCATTTAGGAATAATGTAATAACTAGGAAATATATTATGGAGAAATATTATAAACTTTAATTGCAATAATCGAATTATAGTGTATGTATATATTTCCTCACTTTCTTAGGCAAATGATTTATTTAAATTACAATTGTTTACTTCAAAGCGGGTTAGTCGTGGACGCCTTATGTAGATCAGGTCTAAGATAGCGGTTGTAAGGCTGATTTCTATCTTAGGATGGTTTACACGGCGGGGCTATTACGACTCTATCGCTTCGGGGTGTGACAAAAATGATCTTGTAAACTTGAATTTAAGAAAATAAGTAATAAAATAGGAGACTATAAAATCTTCAAATTTTAAGTATAATAATTGTTAATTATCAAAAAGGCGAAAATGGTAATCTAATAACTAATAAATTACTAGAGATAGATTATATGTATACTAAAAATCATAAAATGATCTAAATAATAATTATGAATGTTTACATGTACCCCACATGTATTTATGTGTAGATAAAAATACGCGAAATTACTTAAATTGGCTAAAAACTTATTAAATAATTAAAAAAAATTATTAATTAATTAAGAAAAAATTAGAGGAATAAGGAATTATGTGGATTTGGTTATGGCAAGTTAGGAATTGAAGAAGAAAAATTAACCAATCAAAATCAAGCAACATAAAAGGCAAAAATTAAGGGATTTGGGCAATGTTTTGTCCAATTAAATACATAATAATTATTACAAAACTCTATAAATAGGGAAAAAAATTACAGAGCTCATTTAGATAATTAGAAGTAAAAAAAAAAAAAAAATTGAGAGCATTGAACTTGGAAGAGAAAAATTAAGGTTAGAAAAAAAATAAGGAAAACTGTGTAGTAAGGGCTAGTGAACCAAACCTACACACCACCACTACCTAGGATCGAGCCACCACCACCACTCCACTCCAGACCCACCATCTAGATCGGTCGATACACCTGAACCGGTGTTGGAAGCCCAAAAGTCATCGGACCAGGTGAGTCTCTCATTTACTCCGATTTTGTATAATTTTTTAAAATTCTTTATTTTGACCAGAAAATTATAACATTTATTATTCTAAGATTTTATTGTATGTAGATTTATGGAAAAATAGTGATTAAGTTTAATCACGTTTGAAAATATATGATTCTAAATAAATTAAGCAAAACCGAGTATGATTAGAACTAAAAATAAATAGGCTTAGGAGTGTAGTTTGGAGCTCAAATTTTTTTTTTTTGTAGAATGCTTAAGTGATGTAGAACAGTGCTATGAAGCAATTTTTTTAAATTTAATTTTTGAAATTTTTAAGTAAATTTTTAGCTCTAAAATGATGGAAAAATTGGATAATTTTGGGTTAATTAGGTGATTAAGTGATTAATTATTGATTTAGATAATAATTAGATGTTTAGGGATATTAATCTTTGATGTGAAAACCTAATCCTAACCTTTGGAGTGTTAAGTGTAATTAATGAAGGAATTATATGGTAATTGTAGGAAATTAGGAATATGTAGAATTGGAAATTTAATAAATATGAAAAATTAGGTTTATTTAGATAATATAATAATAAAAATCAGTATATAATAAATCTGAAACAAAATTTAATTTTAGGTAATTGTATAAAAAGAAGTAAGATTTTCTCACATTGTGAATAAATTTGGTATTCCAATTAAGATTAGCGTGTATCAAACTGTTTAGAACACTAAATTAAGACCCAATATGATATTAGAATACTTGAGCTTAATGTGATTAATTTCATATTAAGATTTGAGCATATTTAAGATTCTAGAATCAAAATTAGAATCTAATTTATAAACCGAACCCCAAAATAAAGTAGAATGAATCATTAATAAATAATAGATATATATGGAGAAATGAGTTAAATTATAACTTAGAATATGAATCATTAAAGTATAAGTACTGAATAGACCTATTTGTATTATAGGATATCCAGAGATGAACTAGCTTACAATTAAGTGATCGGTTGACTGACAATTCCAAGTAAGTTGGGTTAGTACTTACTGTATTAGAGTACTTTTTTATGGTACTCTAAGACTTAAGATTGCGTATGATTGTGATTGTAAGTAGTTTATGTATGTGTTTTAATATCTTAATTCATGCTAAAATTTATAATGTGATTGATTTTGTGTTATGACTAGATTGGTGTGAAATTGTTTGAATACCCTAAATGGAATTGAATCTTATTCGATTCTAATGACCTAAATTATCATGTATTGCAACCTTTTAGGGGATTATTAAGATTCTCCAATCGAACACCGACACTTTCGATAAAGATAGCGCTAGATAGCAATTGGTCTTTTTCTCATCCTTAACCGAACTAAGTGATAGGAGAGGAGATTGTGGTGAGGATGAAGGCATTAATTCGAAGGATAGTCTTAAGAGGAGCAGTGTCTCCATGGCATAAATTTGGATTTGGTTGTAAGCTGTTGCATAACATGAAAACCCCTTAACCTGGATTAGAGCGAGTGAAATTTCTCTGATTTCGCAACGGACTGGACTATGTTGTGTGATGATACTTGTTTGTTGCATTGCATGAAATAATTGCTTAATAATCTTATTTGTGTTTGTATAAATTCATAAGTCTCCAATTCAACTTATTGAGTTGTAGTTACTCATACCCGTATAGATCCTTTTGCAAGTTCTGATTTCTGAATACTTCGAGTATTATGCCACCTTATAATTATCCAAAGATTAGTTCTTTTGAAGCCTGGGGTGTGAAGATCAATTCGCTTAGCAGTGGATGTATAACTAGAGTGTTCTTTATACTTTAAGAATGAAAGAGTGATAGTCGTTATGTAAATTAGTGAACTGTTATGTTAATTAGTGAACTGTTATGTTTATGTAGAGTTTCCTGGAAAGTTCTGTGGAATTTACATATAATTATGTATGTTGATCTAAAATTTGTGATAATTATTGTAACTTTAGCTAAATATGCAATTGGACTGTTTACTTTAAAGTGAGGAGTTGTCGACATCTTGTGTAGATTATATCTATGGTAGGTATTGTAAGGCCAGTTACTATCATAGAATGGTTTATACAGCAGAACTGTTGTAACTCTGCGACTTCGGGGCATAACAGTAACCTTGGATAGCTACATTCTCATATTTAAAATGCTGGCAGACAACACATTCACGAACAAATTGGTAGACATTACATTCTAAGCCCTTCCAATAAAATATCCCAGCTACTCGTTTATAAGTTCATGTCATCTTCGAATGTCCTCCAACAGCACTAGTATGATAGAGATGTAAAATCTAATGTTTGAGGGCCTTATCATCACTAATGACTAACTTCCCTTTCCTCCTCAAATTCCAATGGTCAAGGTGAAATGCACTAGCAACATCCCCCTTCAAAAGTCGAGTCATAACAACCATAAGAGAGGGTTTAGTCTTCTAACTAGGTTGTATAGCTGTCATTAGATCATCGAACCGATAGAATAACCAATTGATTGAGTTCTACATCCTCTTGTCAAGACAAGGCATTTGCTATGATGCTAGCACTTCTTTGCTTATATTGAATTTCAAAATCTAAGCCCATCATTTTGGTAAGCCACTTATGTTGGTAGAAATTAGTCATCTATTGCTCTAACAAATACTTTAAGCTATGATGATCAATTCACACTATAAAATGTTGACCACATAAATAACGTTTTCACTTTTCAATTGCTATGATAAGAGCTAACAATTCCTTCTCATTCATAGATAAAAATTTTTGCTTAGGAGATAAGGACTTACTCAAATAGGCCACCGAATGGCAATCTTAAAGTAGAACCGATAGGGATCAAGGGCCAATTACATACTCCCGAGCCTGAAGTCTCTTTCAGGTGGTCCATTAAGTTATCCGAGGTGAGTTAAGCGCCAAGGGCCAGTGCTTGCCCTGTTCCGATCTATTAAGCTATTTTACTCTTCATGCCATCCAAGATGTTGCTAATGTAATCAACCAGTATGCCGAGTCGAACCCTCCACTAAACCGTAGTCTAAGCGTCAATTTTGAATGCAATAATCTCCACTGTACCGAGGTCAAGTAGAACTATCAAGAACCAACCATTCGAAGCTAGCCCTAATGTGAGTCATCCTTGAACCAACTATAATCCAGCTTCTTTTGATGCCAAACAGGCTTGAACAAAGGTCTACCCCTACTCGAACTACAATATTGTCAGAATTACAATAAAAATGCACACGCATTGTCCTTTTATTGACATCCATACTGTCCTTTTTAACAAAGAACGTTTGTGTTCCTTCTTTTACACGATTTCATATTTTCCTTGTAAATTATTCTCTTTTGTTTTTAGCAAATAAGAACTATTCTTTTGTAATTTCTGTAACTTAGGATTTGCCCTAACAAGAATTATATAAATACCGTCATACTGTAAAAGTTAACAATATAATACAGATAATATACTGAACTTTATACTCTCTTGAGCTAACTGTTCCTCTTACTCTTGAGCTAACTGTCACTCTTACTCTTGAGCTACTTTTATCTAGCCCTTCTAAGCGTGGACTAGTGACGAGTGACCTTCGACCATATTTGTGCACCATATCAAGTGTGAACTGAACTCGTGTGAGGCGTTGGTGCATCATATCTTTTATTAGTGTACGGGAACTCTCTACTCAACCTTTGACTATTGTTTACTTTTCAAGCCATCTTGCAGCTTAGACCCACCCCCTTTGGTTACGTGTGATATCGAGTTCATGTGCTCATCCACGAATCCGTATCAAGAATAGTGCCTATGGCTTTATTGCTTGCATCCATTTCCACAACAAAGGGCTAGTTATGATATGGTGAGGTTAGTACAGGTGCACATGTAAGAGCTGCTTTTATTTTCTCAAAGGCATCTTGTGCATTAGACTTTCAGCAAAATTGGTCTTTTTTTAGCAGATATGTTAAGGCCTCACTAATTGTGCCATACCCCTTGATGAACTAACGATAATATTCGGCTAATCCTAAAAAAATCCCCATAGCTGCTTCATTGTTTTAGGGATAGGCCATGATACTACAGCTTCAACTTTCTTAGGGTCCGTAGCAACCCCCTTCTTATAAATAATGTGTCTTAGATATTCTACATAGGAAGTTCCAAATACACATTTGTTCCTCTTCAAATAGAGCTTCTGTTGTTGCAAAATTAGGAAAACCTGTCATAAATGACAAACATGAGTTTCCAAATCCTTACTATATATGAGAATGTCATAACAAAAAACGAAAACAAATTTCCTCAAATGCTGTCGAAAAATGTCATTCATCAAACTTTGAAACATTGAAGGGAGTATTAATTAGCCTAAAGGGCATAACCAAAAATTCATTGTGCCCATCGTGAATCTAAAATGTCATTTTAAACACATTCTTTGTATACATCTGGATTTGATGATAGCCGAAGCACAAATTAAGCTTGCTAAACAGAGTAGAACCTTGTAATGCATCCAATAGATCCTCAACAATAGGAATCGAAAACCTATCCTTAATGGTTTGGCGATTAAGTTCCCGATAGTCCACACACATCCTCCATGAGTTGTTCTTCTTAACCAACACCACCGAGGAAGCAAATGGGCTTCTATTAGGCCGAATCATGCCTCATCTCATCAGTTCTTTAATGGTATCTTCAAGAATTGATTTATACTGGGCTGAATACCTATAATGTCTCAAATTGACTAGTTTAGCCCCTAGGTTCTAACATTATTTGATGGTCATAGGACCTCTAAGGTGGCATTACCTTAAGTTCTTCAAATAATTTATAGAATTCATCCAACAAATCTAATAATGTAGGATGTAGAGCTGTATGTTTATCTCCCATATCACTTGCCTTCAATTCTACGTTATCGAGCTAACATTGGACTGGTCATGTCATATCAACATGTTTCAAGATCTTTTTAAGTTTTCTAGCATCAATGCTCAGCAATTTTGGTCCATCTTGCCCTTATAATATACAAAGCCGTTCCTTTAAAAAAAAAAAGACATAATTAGAGTTTGAAAATTCCAACTAATATATCCCAAACTTACTAACCATGGTAAGTCTAATATCAAATTGTCACCTCCCAACGAATGTATATAAATTGTTGCTTCAAATTCCTAGCCTTGCATCATCTATCTAAATTTTGGTATCAACTGAGTACTCTGTAGTTTAGTACCATCTACAATAGTGACCCTTAAGGGTTTAATAGTTTATACATCACAATGTAACCTCTTCACCAATTTATCATTAACAAAATTCGAAGAACCTCTTAAATCCACTAGAACCCCAATTCTCCTCTTCTTATAGAACCTTATCAAACACACATGAGAAATAGGAGAGTCACCATTTATTCCATTAGTGGAGCATAAAGTCAGGCGTGCAATTCTTGCTTTAGAGCAGTATCTTCCTCATACTCCACTACTTCCCTTCCTCAACTTTAGGTGGAATAAGAACTATAGTGTTTAATTTCTTTTGCTTACGTTGATAGCTGGGTGAGTGCAGTTCATCACACAAAAAAAAAAAAAAATACGTTTGCTCCTTTTTTCATTTAGTTTAGTTGGTGTCATGCGCATAAAAGGTTTATTTTGTTGATTAGGTTGGGAGTTTAGTTTTTTTTTTTTTTTTTTTTTTTTTTTTATGGAAGTGTTAGGTTGTGTATGTAGAGTTGCGAGGGATAAGTAGTTGCGGTTGGCTATTGGGTTAGTATAAAAACGAGTTGGTGATGAATTGTTGCAATAAGCAAAATTTAAGGGTAGTGAGATGATGTTTGGGCATGTATAGGGGTTGAGTTGGTTGCTAGATGTGTAAGGAGTGCTATGTTTAGGCTTAGTGAGGGTTGAATACAAAGCTGAGTTTGTGGCATTTTATAGGTAAGCTAGGGTTTAAGCTTATGATAAAGAATTAGGCTAAAACATATGGATTGGATATTGTATTTTAGGGTTAAGGCCACAAAGGAAAAGAATAATTCGATAAGTTTTAGGTAGCTAAACTTGAGTAACAGCTTGCTCGAAGGCTTCCATATATTCCTATAGTTTCCCTTCTTGCCTTAACTCAATTAACTCCAATAATGGATCAAAATACCCCTTATTTCCAAACCTATCACTCAACCCAATAATGAGTTCTTCCTAAGAAATGGGAACAACAGAATTGTGTACATGGATATAGGATTGATACCACTGTAAAGCTCTATCTTCAAAATATAGAGATGCTAGTTGAACCTTAAGATGTGATGGAGTATTATCCATGTGAAAGTATAAAGCTGCCTTATATATCCATGTTTGCAAATCTTCACAAAAAAATAAAAGAAATTCTATCTTGGTTGTTCTTGCAGGTACTTGATATCCTAAGGGAATATTCCTTGTTGTAGTGTTGTTCTCAACTGAAGTCTCCTTAGGATGAGACATCACTTCGACAACCTTATCGTGGTGGACAAATGGTGGCGTAGATAATGATGTTAGAAGTGGAGTAGTTGACAACGAGTTCAATTGTTGTTGTATTTCACCCAAAGTTGTAGTGTGTTTATCAATTATGTCTTGTTGTTTTTGTAATGTTTCCTTAAAGGTTTGTACCTAACTTTCACTTTGTTCTACCATTACATTTCTTAAAGCATCCTCTATTCTTTTGAATTCTCTAGTCCCATCACGGTGTCTTCTAGATCTAATACTAGTTTGATGCAAGGTAAACTCATTACTCACTATCACACAATTCACACATACAAAGCAACAATCACACGACGTACATTAAGGGTAATATTATTGGTATTTTCATTCATGATTTTTTACACTATGGAGTATGTATATATAATATCTAGTGCCTCCCCTAAGGTTAACAAACTATGGAATATTTTAGTATATGGCACATGGTATGTACTACATCAGCTATTCTGTACATTTTTATATTTTATATTTTTCTTACTTTTTCCAACCTAAATGCATAATATAGCTACTAAATAATATTGCTTTAGAGGGTATTACAATTGGTCCAATTTACATTCAGCCCACACATGACTTATACTACTATCAGCCAAATCCAACTATACACCAACTCCCTTGTCTTGTCTAATGTTTCTCAGAGAGTCCTAAGTTGTCCTCATCTTTACCCAAAATGTTTGAAGCCCTAATTGCTTCCAACTTCTTTGTCTCAACCCTAATTACACAAATCTGATGTGCTCCTCTATCCTCATGCGCAACATGTAGGTAGAAGCAACATGAAACTACAGTTGTTACTAATAATATGATCATGAAGGGAATAAAATTAAGCTAGAGAAGCCAACCCTAGCAAAAATTCAGATACAAAATGATATAATCAAAGTTGCCCTACCACTTGTTGGAAATAACACTTACCTGCTAATTAGACAAATTAAAAAAAAAAAAAAAAAAAGAGGTAATACTTTGGCAGCTGCTATATATCATATATAATTGAATTGCTGTCCTGATGTAGCTTAACCTCTAGGATTTCAATCTTTAGCCAAACCATTACCTTCCCCATAAGGGTCTAGCTTAGTCTCCTCGGCTTTCTTTATGGCTTCTGTTTCCTCGGCATCCTCGAGGGCCTGAATCAACCTCGAAAGGCATTTCTCTGGATCATCTGTTGGCGACTTTGGCATCAAGTTCTCAGCAACATCAGCAGGCGTGATCTTGACTTCTCCTATAAGATGCTGGACTTTATCAAACATGGGATGTGAATCAAGGCAGAGGTAGTTCTTCGCGAGAACCTTAAATGCCTCAAAACTGCAGTAGGATAGCTCGATACGTTTGTCCATCCTTCCTCTTCTGATTAATGCAGGGTCTAGCTTCTCCACATAATTGGTGGTGAACACAATGAGCCTCTCCCCTCCACAAGCAGACCACAACCCATCAATGAAATTCAAGAGCCCCGAAAGGGTGACTTGGCCGGTGGCTTCTTCACGTTCTTTTGAAGGGATCTCCTTGTTCACCTTCTCAGTATCATCATCCGATTTCTTTTGGCTTTTCTTCTTCCTTTGGCCACTGAGGTCAAGAGAGCAATCAATATCCTCGATCACTATGATGGACTTGCTAGTAGTCTCAATAAGCAGCTTCCTCAGCTCTGAGTTGTCCTTAACAGCTGTTAGCTCAAGATCATAAACATCATAGTTCAGTAAATTGGCCATTGCAGCAATCATAGTAGATTTTCCAGTGCCTGGTGGACCGTGAAGAAGGTAACCCCTTTTCCAAGCTTTTCCAATCCTAGCATAGAATTCCTTACTCTTACTGAAAGTCAGTAGATCTTCAACTATTTCTTTCTTCTTCTCGGGCTCTAATGCCATTGTTTCAAAGGATGCCGGATGCTTAAACACGATGTGGCTCCACTTGTATGCAGACGAATTTGTGTACAGCTTTCTTTGCCTGTTTCTTCTCCCTATTTCCTTTCCTTCCTTGATAATATGCTTCAAATACGATTCTGTTATAATCTCCCTATACCGTTGGTGAAACATCAATCGATAATATCTTCTCTCTTGCTCGTGAAAATAAGGCGTATGCCTCGGTGCTGATGCAACTTTGCTCGAAACCCACCATACTTTAACACCCTCATATTCATCAGTCACTTTCTCATGTTCATCCATGCTTAGGACTAGATTCTTGCTGCTTGTCCCTATTTCGGCTCTCAACCTTTTGGCACTCTTTGAAGTGTTAGCACCAAGATATGCTTCAACAGCAACATAAGCTCCACTTCTCTTGAGCCTATCACCAGTGTATTCATGGATAGAGATCTTGACATGTGGATCAAGGTAGCTCATAATCCCGTGAGCATAGTTCTCGAACCACCGGCGGACCCCAGGAGGGCAATACCGCTCAATCATAGCCCAAGTGAACATGAAACTCGCAAGGGTTGTGCCCATTGCAACCCAAACATCCATCAACTTTGAAGGCACCAACATGGTGGTTATAGCTCTCCTTTCGAACTTGTCTACTGTTCTGAAATGAGCTGGTGGGACAAGCTTCAGAACCCGAAAGCCAAAGGATTATTAAACCACAGACGTTTTAGCCGAGAATATCTATGGTCGTGGACCACACAATTATTTGTCTTGTTTTTCAGTTAAGTGCAAGCTGGCTTTGCATCATGGTGTTTTTTCAGCTGTGGAAAGTGGAAGAAGAGAACAGAAGAGTAAGTAGGAAAAAGGGAGCAAAAATGCAAGTGGCTATCAACATCCCACTGAATAGACACCAATGTATAATTACAGAAGAGGAAGTGTTGTACCGGTGCTTTTGCTTCACATTATCTATGAGTTGCAGCTTCTTGGTGGAATAAGGTGTATGGTGATCCAATGAATCAAACACCATTTGGAAAAGTGATTTAGGCTTGGCTTGTAGCAGCATCTTTATTATGTAAAAACTCTAAAAGTTACTTACATTATTACGGGTTTTTTTTATTTTTTTTTTATAAACTTTACATTTTATTTTTAAGTTTCTTTACCAAAATTCTTTAACACTTTTCTATATTTTTTGTGAGCTATATAGAATAACATTTAAATCGCTATTTTAAATATTTTATAAATATAATTTTAGTATCGATAAATTTAATTTTATACATTATAATAAATATTATTATATTAATAATAATATTAATTAATATTATACTTTTACAAAAATTAATAATTTATTTGTATATTATTTTTATAGTATTAAAAATAAATAAAAAAACAAAAATAGGGGGCTAGAAACGTCCCTACTGGGAACGTGTCAAAATTTAGGGATGCAGTTTGTTTCTGGGAGAGACGACCAAAATTCCTCCACGTCGAGTAAAGATGCTCTTAGACCCCATCAGCGAAAGTGAACGTTTTGGTGAAGCAACTCAAAACAAACAAATATATACTCCAAAACCTAATCCACATGATGATAAATAATATGTAAGCATAAATAATAATGCATAATTTTTTAAAAAATTATCATTTATATTTTTATTTATTAAAATTATTTATATACTATTAATCAATTCTTAAAACAAGTTAATATCAATAAATTTTTTCAAGCAAATTATTACATAGAAAACTTACTCGTTGGAATGCATTCCCTTTTTGTTAAATATTCCATTGAAAAAATAAAGAAAATTATGTACGGGTACATTATGCTACAGGTGAAAAAGTGATGGTAGATAAAATTTCCTTCTATGTGTGACAAAATGATGTGGTGATTATAATAATGTCGTGACCCTTTGGGAAGACCTTACAACATATTATTTGTGCTAAAACTTAATGGTGACGAGAATTTTTGACTTTTGAACCAAAACTACCAGTCTTGCAACCTGACATATTGGTTGCCTAAAATAATGACGAAGGGTATGGCCAATTCGCTACGTGTCATTATTTGGTGAGGCCATTTAGGGGTTGTTCTGACAATCTAAATTCTTTAGGCCCATGACGTGAGCGTACAGCCAGCAATACACTCAAAATGCGTGCAAACATATACACGTGCAAAACCATACACGATTTAAAAATTTTATATGCATCAATGGATACAATCAACATAATTGATAAAATTATTTAACGTTATGATCACATAATCATGGAATCGAAACCCTAGATTTTTGTTGGTTCCAAGTTGTAAAGAAAAGTAACCCTTTTTTTTTTTCAATCACAATCAACAAACAACACATTTAATAGCCAAACATAATTAGTTAATTCATTTTCTAATTCAAGTAAGCATATTCAACAACAAACAAAATTGTAGACACTCACTTAGCTTCCTTGAAAACCATACTTAGATTCCTCTACAATTGTCCTATAATCACAATTTAAACGACTTTGGATCTTGTTTTTGTTGTTTGGCAATTTCTTATACATTATTGGTTTGTAAATTATGATGTTATTTCTTTTCATAATAGAATCTTGTTTCTTCGATTTTCAGTATAGTTTAAATTCCAGTTTTAGGTTATTAAGTTCTTCTTTATAGTAAGATCAAAAGTTCTTCAACTAACGTACCTTAATAAGTTTTCTTTAAATTTTATGTTGGCCTCTATGATTAATTTCTAGGTTTTTCATTTAGATGCTAGGGTTTTAAGGATAGTATTGGTCAAGGGATCTTTCTAATGGTTAAAAGTGCATCTGCTATTAGGTATTTTACATGTTTCTAATTTTTAAACTATGAATTGAAAATAGCTGAGGACGTTAGCTTATTCTTGTGACTCTCTTTAATTGCATAAGTACCTTTTTTTTGCTAGAGTGAGTTATGATGGAGCTCCAATCCCAAAACCAATCTATAGATTTAGATGCTAAATTCTGCCGTGCTCATCTAGTCACTTTTTTGGCGGTAGGTGAAGCAGGTTAAAAGTTACTCTTCCTTCTCCTTTCAAAAGTTCCATTTCTATTTTTGCGCTTTCTCTTCCTTTTTCTTCTTTCATTTTCTTTTCACTTTCAATGTTTATTGCTCTTCATTCACGATCTCTTTCCTTCTAAAATTAAAGTTACTTTTAGTATTTTCAATATTAAAAGACACCTTATTTTCCTTTTTCCCATTTCAGCTTTTTCCCTTCTTTTATTCTCGGCAACCTTCCTTCTAAAATTAGGACTATTGTTATAAAGGTAATTCTATTGTGGTTTGATAATTAAAAATCTTACAAGATATAGTGATTATCCATACTTATTGTTTTACATATTGAACAACATCTTGGTAGTCTCACTAATCCATAAAGATATTTTGAATATATATTTTCTTGTATAATTATTGTCATGATTCGAAACCTAAAATAGGTTTATGGTTCATCACATGTTTTACAACTGTTAAGCTTTGAAATCTAGAAAGTATTGATAATTTTTATGTATCGATAAGTTAATATTATAAGAAATAATTTTTTAATATTTTTTTTTGTTTTTGCTAACAAAATTACATAATACAACTTTGGAAGAGTGGGGATTAAGACCTTGTTTATCAGGTTAAAATATTAGTGTTTATACTACTAAATTATAATGGTATTGGTATTTTTTAAATAATATATTAAATACATTGGCTTACGCTTAATTAAGCATACTACTATATTACATAGTATATAATGTATTGCTAATCTAATATCAAGAAAATATTTCTTTTCATATTTTTATTATATATTTATTACATATGAATTATATTACCATTAGCCAATGCATATGCAATGTAATATGAATACATAACAAGAGTAATGTTTTTAATAAATATTTTCTTGCACAGTATTATTTATACATTTCTAGTAGTTGTATCCATAATCTAACATTAGTAAATTCTAAATGTATGTTTTTATATATTTCTTACATGTACTAATTTGTTACATAGCAAACAAGATATATGTAACGTAATATCACTAAAAAAAATTTATAAAGATAACTATCAGCTCAGCTATGATATATTATACTATGTGCCCTCTAATACTAAGTTTATATGTCCTTAATCAATAAAATTAACAAAATTTCCTCGTTATTGTTTGCACACCAATCTAATAAATAATCGATTTCATGTATTATAAGGAGAGAGGTATACTATGAATCATCATTTTTTTGTTATACATGTAATAGAATTAATCATATTCCTGTTATTATATATCATAAAATAATTTTCAATATATATTTTCTTATATAGTTATTAAGTATACAAGTATATATTATATTATAAACATATCACTAATGTAATATAAGTTACGATATCTTTTTTTAATTGAAGTGTAGACTAACATTCAACACTTACAGTGAACAAATGTCAGGCTATTATGTGTCGTAATATGTTGCTGAACGGTACTCTGTGAGATCAATTAGTATGTATTTTACAATATTTATGATATCATGACATAATATTCATGTAATATATATAATATTGTTGATTCTAGAACTTCAAAATGGGCATACGATTTACAAAATCAAAAGAATATGGCTTTGGAGAGTATCGGGGCTATCTAACATTACTACTTTGAGATCTAAATTAAGATGTGAGTGGAAGAAAAGCATAATATGAGCGTAAGATGTGAGAGAGTTTAGAAGAAGCTTACTGTCTCTTGGTCTGAGCTATTCATAGATAAGTCGAATGATTGCTGGAAGGTGTTAGTTATCTTATCTACTTGTCAACCGTTCTCCATATGTCTCAAAATTGTCCAGATAGTTTCTTGCTTTCAAGGAAGTAAAGACGGTTGGTGTTACTTAATGTAATAATTGCCGAACTGTTTGCGCCCTCTGTCCCTATTTAAATATTCAAATTCTCTTGGTTAGTTCTACAAGGCTTAATCTACCCAATTCATAGCTCTTACTATAAAGTCCAAGCTCTTTCCAAGAGTATGTCTGGGGTGCCTTCGGCCTTGAGGCCTGTTCAAGGTATTTGCTCACTGGGCTAAGTATATGAGCTTAATTACGATTAATAGAATCTAGTCGGGATAAAATAAGAGATGTCAAAAATGGGACTCAAAAGCTCGTTCCAAGCCTATTGGATCTAGGATGAAAATCTTTGACCAACAAAAGATTAAATACGTATGTAGATATATATGTTATGGCAGTTAAACTAGAAGCTTGACGAAAAAACCGTTAACAACATTCGTAATGTTGAAGGTGTCATGAGAAAGTATTGACTATTTCTATATACTATCCAAAGTTTCATGAGAAATTATTGTCTATTGCATTGAAATTGCTTTTTCTTTCGTTCTAAATGATTTATATTCATGGCTTTTGCTCTTAGCGGAATTCCACAAAAATAATTTGGAAAACAGAGAGAATAGAAAAAGAAACTTCGTCTCCATTTATATAAATGCTTGAACCCATAATCCAATTGAGGAGGTCTTATATAAATGCAACAGTTTCAAACTTATATAGCTTGTTTCACCATACAAATCATCCTACATGCCAAGGGCCCAGGTAACTAAGCGTATAGTTATACTAACCAAAGTGGATACGCATGGAACTAGAAAAAGTAAATTGTTGATGCCAATTGTTCCTTTCAGTTCAAGATCATCTTATGACCAGCGTATTCTGGTGTTTTTCACTACTTCCACATCTGTTGTCATATCACAATGTGCTGGAGCATTTGTGCAGATCAACTTGTGATGACGATTCAATTTGACTAATCACACACACACACACACACACGAAACTCCTTGTCCATTTTTCCACAAATCATATGCAACAGATTACCAAACCTTATTTCTATTAAAGCCTTTCTAGCTATGTGCTCCTCTTAACATTTTTTAAGTCCTTGGCCACAAGGTTGGGAGTACATCTTGTATCGTGCTGGAATAGACCAACAATTGGGACGAAATAATCTGAATCAATCCTCGTTGTACAATATATTGAATTTTAAAAGCTATGTAATTTTACTTGCATCAATTCGCACCTAGATGGACCTTTCAACCTAGTACACACGCACCCATCTGTTCGTATTCCTTCTCTATTTTATCTAAAAGCGTATACCACTTTTCAACTATTCTCTTATATGCCTTCAGGGATAAACATCATCAACTATAAGTTATCATTATCAGGCTCATGATTTAGAATTGTGCACTTTACCCTTGAAATGACTTGGATTCTTATTGTTTTAAATCCTAGCTGATTTCTTAAGTTAATGTAAAGACTATCGAAGGTATACTTCTCGACTTCTTAGTCCCTAAAAGGTTAAAATTAAACAAGAATGATTTTTTTTATATTTTTTTTATTTTTATTTCATAATTGTGATGAAAATAGTAATTAGAGTATGAGAATTAGAAAGTTAAAATTTATGTACATTTAAGATAAAATATTTTCAAAAATATATTTTATATACTGGGAAATAATATTTGAATTAGTATTTTTGTAAAATGAATAAAGTAAAGCACGATAAATTTAAATTTATAAGAATTTGTTAGGTTTTTAACTATTAGAACAGGGGCATGTATATAATTATATTTTTACTCTTTTTTTCATCTTATTTTTACCAAATGTATTATTTAAATAAATGTTAAAGGGACACTAAAAAATGATAAAAAGTTGAACTAAATAGACCCTAAATGAACTAATCAATTAATCTCTCATGTCTACGAGATCAAAGGTGAATAAGAAAGCATTTTTTTTTTTTCAAATGAATTTTCCCATCTATACTAGGCAAATAGGAAATTTAGGTACAAGCTAGGAGAAAAAGGATAGATGCATCCATTAACGAGTAATAATGGCCATGGATATTATTTTTCCTATAAGAAGAGCCTTCATTCTTAAGTCATACATACACACTCTAAGCCTCAAAATCACTCGTAGAAATGAATCCAAATGATTACAAATGGATATTATTAAATGCACATTTTAATAAAAATTAATTTTAGTGTGAAAGCCACCGATATTGCCGTGCCATGTCGATTAACAGTGAATATTTAAGATTCTAATCTATAAGGAATGGTATGTTAACTCCCAATTATATTAGTCTTGTTTACAATTAGATAACAAAAAAAATATTTGATTTTTAATTTTCTAAAAGTTAAAAATAAACTAGTTTAATAAAATAGGAAATTCAACACTTTAAAGGAACACGATCATGAACCAAATGGTTGGAAAATCAATTATTGTTATGATTATACTATTAGCCTAAATCTTGTTGTTTGTGTCAAATCACTAACTAGTTTAATTTTGAAACAATTAAGCATTAGGTCAAAATGACAAAACCTCCTTTCTTTGTTCTTTTTTTTTTTAAGGTGAATTAGTACTCGAAAGGCTAGAATTACCTCATCTAATGCTTTATATCTCTAAACAAGTGATTAATCAGTTAATCCTTTTCAATTCCTAAACCCAGACTAAACTAGATTGCATATTACTATGCCATTTTCTATTCCAACTTAGCCAAACAAGGAAGTTGGATTAGATATGGATTTCCTAAACACGATCCTAATCTAACATGTATTCTAGATAAATCAAAATATATGTTCAATGATACACAATTAACAACTTAACCCAACAACACATACTAAAATTCAATTCAGAATCTTAATAAAGCACAATAAGAATAAGTAAAGATGACATCAATAACATAAGAAATAAGAAAGCGAATGAAAAGAAAACCTTTTTAGAGTTCCCGAACCTAAAATGTAAGCACGAATGAAGTTTCCTACTTCTCCTTTTGGAGTAACCAAATATCAGCTAGAAAAAAAAGTTAAAAAAAAAAAAAAAAAAAAAAAAAAACAAAACGAAATGGAAAGGAAATGACAGACAATCCCTCTGTAGCTTGGGACGAAGATGTATATGTCCAGCCTTATACAAAGGAGGCTAGCATTATTATATCAAACTGGATAAAAACCTACTTTATACAAAATTTATCATCTTAGAATATATTTATTGGTAAAATTATAAAGTTATTCGTTATAGTTAACATATTAATTATATATATCTATCCTTTTATAATATATAGAATTTTGGAACATTTTTTATTAACACATCTTTTTAGTATCACTTTTTTCTTCTAATGATGTCATGTTGGTATTAAAATTTTAGTAAATATCTTGTTGATATTATATTTTTGTTTTAATAGTCCTTTTTTATATTAACTTTTGATCATTAGTATTTTATAAAATGTCACTAGTAATATTAATATTTAATTTTTTAATAGCACTTTTTTTGTTCACTTTTATTAACGTATCTCTTCAATATAGAGAATACTGAAAAGGTACTAAAAAAAAAGGTATTATCAAAGAGGAACTTATAACAAAATAAGGTAATACCAAAAAGATTGTAGCTTTTATGGTCTCGTAACTCATTTTGATTGGATCAATTTAATTCTCCATACTATCATATATTTATATTTCTTTAAATCTGGACCATTGAATTCATAATACCATTAAATTTATATTTAGTTTAATAATCCATATTTAAAATTGTGTAAATCAAGAGCAGAATGAATGATTAGATCAATTTTGTAAAAGATAAGGATGATAGCATAGAAAAATCCCAAAATGATATATTAATAAAAAAATTAATACCAAAATGAAAAAAAAAATGTAATATCAAAGAAGTAGTAACTTTTAGCATTAAAAAGAATGTCGTTAAAAGAAGAATGTATTTCCAAAAAGTATAACAAAAAAGATTACTAAATTATATATTATAAATAGATGCATGTCTCTCTCTAAGTTAGATATATACGAAGCCCCTAAATCACATTCTTTAATCCACCATCGAAAATCAATAAATTGGAAGTAGGGATCTGGCATTGTATTTGAATTGTGAGTCGGATTTGCTTTCTCTTCACCAAATATGTTACTAGAAAGAAAATCCCTATCTATGAGACCTGGCTGCTTTTTGTTCCCCAAAATGTGCCTAAGGCACAGTGCCTTCTCGAATGCATAAAACGGAGTTAGGCTCCTAAAAATTTTTTTTTCTTTTCTTCACATCCAAGAACTCTTTTGGTGTGTGATTCCCCGATCATTTTCCCACGTCATGTATTGAATAAACTTTTAATGAAACCAATATCAATGGAAACCATGGAAAATAGATACGACAAGCGTACTCGTCGAGCTAATAGCTAAAGGGAGTAACCAAAATCATATTTTTACAGGAGAATGATTAAGAAAACTAAGTACTAAATTGTAGCAACTCTAATCTAAGCTAAGCAAATCAAAAGTAGATATCGTACATAATCGGATACTAATTGATACGATGAAAGTTGCCCTACCACTAATTGGAAATATATCGTACATAATCGGATTGCTGTCCTGATATCGCTTAACCTCCAGAATTTCAATCTTCGGCCAAAGCATCACCTTCCCCTGAAGGTTCCCCTTCAGTCTCCTCGGCTTTCTTCAAGGATTCTGTTTCCTTGGCTTTCTCCATGGCTTCTGTTTCTGTTTGCTTCGTATCCTCAACGCCCTGGATCAACCTCAAAAGGCATATCACTGGATTATCTCTGGGATGTGAATCAAGGCAGAGGTAGTTCTTTGCGAGAACCTTAAATGCCTTAATACTACAGTAGGATAGCTCGATATGCTTATCCATCCTTCCTCTTCTGATTGATGCAGGATCTAGCTTCTCCACATAATTGGTAGTGAGCACAATGAGCCTCTCCCCTCCGCAAGCAGACCACAACCCATCAATGAAATTCAAGAGCCCCGAAAGGGTGACTTTGCTGGTGGTTTCTTCATGTTCTTTAGAAGGGATCTCCTTGTTCACATTTTCGGTATCATCATCATGCAAATTCTTTTGGCTTCTCTTCTTCCTCTGGCCAGTGAGATCAAGAGAGCAATCAATGTCCTCAATCACTATGATGGACTTGATAATAGTCTCAATAAGCAGCTTCCTTAGCTTCATATTGTTCTTCACAGCTGTTAGCTCAAGATCATAAATATCATAGTTTAGAAGATTGGCCATTGTAGCAATCATAGTGGATTTTCTGGTACCCAGTGGACCGTAAAGAAGGTAACCCATTTTCCAAGCTTTTCCAATCCTAGCATAGAATTCCTTACCCTTCTTAAAAGTCAGTAGATCTTCAACTATTTCTTTCTTCTTCTCAAGCTCTAATGCCATTATTTCAAGGTTGCTGGATGCTCAAACATGATGTGACTCCACATTGTTTGGTTGTTACTCCACCTGCATGCAAGCAAATTTGTGTATAGCTTTCTTTGCCTGTTTCTTCTCCCTATTTGATGAACTGTTGACTATTGGTCCAATGCCTCACTTAAATAATTCTCTCTCGATAACTTGTTGATGACGAGAAACTTTACACCGAAGGAATGTGGCTGAACTCTTTAAGCTTCCCATATTGTTATACGTTGATCTATACTTTCAGTTGTAATGATGTCGAATATTCTCTTACCAAGGACCCTATACCGAGTAATTCGATCAACTGCTGTCGAGAGGTTCTTATCAAGTGACGAGTGATGAGGGACTCACTTACCAGCCAAGTAGTTTTCTCTCAGCTTGTTTCCATTTCTCTCGTCACCCTCTTTTCGTCTCGGCCCCCTTTATTGCTGCAATATCTTGATCTCTCTTGCCTGCTATAATAAGAGAATCTTTGTACGGGACTAATGTTGCATTGCCACTTATCCACCTCATCTGATATTATAATACTTTTCCATTTTTGTCTTTTATCATTTTTATCTCTTTTTGTATGTACTAGAAATCCCCCTTTTTTATATATACTATCTTATAATTTCTTTATATATAGCTTTAGGAATTTATTATAAATAGTCTCCTTCCCTTATAAGTTGCAGATAACTTGACAATTAGACATTGAATATTCTATTCTTGAGAGATAACCTTTTCCAAGTTTATTTTTCTTTTATACAGTTATATAATTTTACCAAGTAACTCAAGATTAGTGGTAGGTGGACTTTGACATCAACTTATATGTCATATCAAGTAAAGCGTCAAGTCGCATTATGTTTGTTGGTGAGTTACATCCTCTGAGCAACTTCACGTCAGCTACTCTAGTTTAAGCGTGGACCATTTCCCTTTATTTTCTTCGATATTTCGGAGGACTCATTTAATTTAAATTTGCTATGGTAAGTCCTAGTGATAATTAAGTTTATAGGATAGGCATACCATATAATCTTGGTATCAGAGCTTGAGGTTGAGACTGAGAGCTATGTAGTGATAGTTAGTCTACTATTTGAGATACTTGTATGTGTGTTGAAGGCATCCATGTGAAGTGTATTTACTAAAGTTTTATGTTGAGAATGTTGAACCCTAGTGTACAGGGAGAGATTAACGACGTTAAGAGTGATACTCATTGTTGTGGTCGAGTTACTCAACAAATACCATGTATTATTGATGAGCAAATACAAGATCTTGTTGCTATTGTAGCCAACTTAGTTGTCTTAGTAAACAAAGTCTTAGAGATTAGATCATGTAAGAGAGTTACTGAGTAAGGTCGAGAGATAAGAAATAGGTCGAGAGATAAGAAATAGGTCGAGAAGGTAAATGAACGAGCGAGTTTCGGAAGCCTTTCCAGTAAACCAAGCATCACTGTGACGTACCGATAAAGTCATGAGAAGAAGGTTGGAGTTGGATGAAGTGGAAGAGTTTAGAGCGCTAAGAGGTGTCGAACATCTTAAGGTACAGATTCCAAGCTTTAACGGGTCTAGTAGTATTGATGACTACCTGAATTGGGAAGAGAAGATAAAAAATATATTTGACTTCTATGATTATGAAGATACTGTTCGCATTCGAGTGGTCGCATTAGTATTTTCTAATTATGTGGCAATGCGGTGGAGTTCGAACATAAATGTTTGGAATTTTTTGGATTGGAAACAAAATGTTCACCTGAGGGCCCGACATGAAGTCTGAACATAGAATGAGATAAAGAGATTTATGAGAAGTACGTTCGTTCTTGAACACTACGAACAAGACACTTTCTGACGACTTCAAGACTTAAGGCAAGGTAAAAGATCCATAGACGACTATGTCAGAGAGTTTCAATTGATCATGATACGATGCAATGTCGACGAACTTAAGACCTGAACTATAGCACAGTTTATCTCTAGACTACGAGCTGAAATTGGTAACATTATGGAATTGCAGAACCTCACAACTCTAGATGAAACCATCCATATGACCCAATGAGTTGAAAGGCAATGGTGAAACCAGGTTAGTCGAATGTCGAGTAGCCGAACATTGATGCTGAATAAGAGTGGCCTATTGGGCTGACCATGGAATGACAGAGCATCAAACAATTCTGAAGTGGAACACTAAGGTCAGATGCCAAGCCGACTAAAAGAAGGTTGAGGCAAGAGCAAGATCGATGAGCTTAAGATTCGAAGAGATCTAGGTCAGAGTTTAGGAAGGAAAACCTGAGAAATCAAATGTTTTAAATGCTTTAGCTATGGATACATAGTTACTCAATGTCCAAACCGTCGAGTTATGACCATAAAGAAAGATAAGCCCTAGTTTGAAGTAGAAAATGCGAGTGAAGGAGAGGAAGAAGTGGCAACTGCTCAGATGTTGGAAGAATTTCAAGAAGACTTCGATGTCGAGATACCTCATGAGGGCGGAGCCGAGTATTGCTTTGTTATTCGATAATCTCTCAATGCTTTTGTAGCTAACGAGAATGAGTAAAGAGAAAACCTCTTCCATATGAATTGCTGGGTGAATGATAAGTTATATGCCGTGATCATTGATGGAGGGAGCTATACCAATGTCATTGAGCAAAGGGTAGTTAAGGCTATGAAGTTGCTAATCCTTCCACACCTTTTGTCATACAAGATTCACTGGCTGAACGAAAAAGGAGGACTACACGTTGTCAAGCAAGTTAAAGTGTCGATTACCATTGGTAATAGGTACAAGGATGAGGTGCTGTGTGATATCTTTCCTATATGTGCTTCTCACATATTACTTGGTCAACAGTGGCTATTTGATTTGAGAGTGTTACACGATGGGTATAGAAACACTTTTATGTTCCAAAAGGACAGGAAGAAAATTATATTGACACCTATGAGTCTTAAGGAAGTGCAAAAAGCCTAAGAAAAGGTTATTAGATCTCTACAGCGGAAGTCCTTAGTGATTTCCTAAGCTCAGTTTGCATGAGAAGTCAAGGCCAGGGACTATGTTCTCTTTTTAGTTGGAGATTCTTAGAGGTTAGAGAAGTTGAAAACTTACCTACTGAAGTGTAGCAGCTACTTAAGGACTTTTCCAACCTATTCCTTGTCGAGATACTGAAAGGTTTACATCTCTTGAGAGATATTGAGCATTATATCGACCTTCAACCGGGGGTTGCCTTACCAAACCTACTCGCTTACAGGCTCAATCTAGAGTAGGCAGCTGAACTGAAGAAACAGGTGGATGAGTTGATAGATTATGGATATACCCATAAGAGCATGTGTAGCAAATGTGCATTGACAGTTAAACGATCAATAAGATCACTATCAAGTACCGATAACTGATCCTGCGGCTTGATAATATGCTTGAAGAGTTACATGGCGCTTGCCTCTTTTCTAAGATTAAACTAAAGAAGGGCTACTACTAAATATGAATGAGACTTGGGGATAAATGGAAGACGGCCTTTAAGACAAAGGATGGTCTGTTCGAATGGATAGTAATGCTGTTTAGTCTAACTAATGTGCTAAGTACATTTATGCGGCTGATGAATCATGCACTCAGATCGTTGATCGACAAATGCATTGTGGTTTATTTTAATGATATTCTGGTCTACAATGCTGACCTCCTCGTTTATGTCAATCATTTGAGATCAGTGTTTAACATACTCTACACCAAGAAATTATTCGGCAACTTGAAGAAATGCTCGTTCTGTCAAAGTGAAGTTGTATTCTTTGGATATGTCATTACAGTGAAGTGAGTTCGAGTTGATGAGGAAAAAGTTAAAGTTATTAATGAGTGGCCTACGTTGACTAGTGTTGCCGAAATTAGGAGCTTCCATGGTCTAGTTTCATTCTATCGGAGATTTATTCGGAACTTCAGTTCCATAACTACACCATTGACTGAATTGACCAAGAAGAACATTGAGTTTTAGATGGATAGAAAAGGCTCAGAGGAGTTTTGAAGACATACCAGATTTCGAGAAGGTTTTTGAGGTTGAATGTAATGCATCTGGTGTTAGCATTGGTGCTGTCCTTATGTAGGAGCGCTAACCCATTGCCTATTTCAGCGAAAAACTCCAAGGTACTGCCCTGAATTACTCAGCCTACGACAAGGAGTTCTATGCCCTTGTTTGAACACTCCAGAACTGGTAGCATTATCTATTCCCGAAAGAATTTATCATTTATTTGGATCATAAATCTCTCTAACATCTTTACAAGCAACAGAAGCTTTCTCGGCTTCATGCTAAATAGGTCGAGTTCTTGGAGACCTTTTGCTATGTCATTAGATATAAAAAGGGAAGCACCAACATAGTGGCTGATGCACTTTCTCACCGTCATACCTTCGTCACAATGTTGCAAGCTAAGGTTCTTAGATTCGACACTTTACTTGATTAGTATGAGCATGACGTACATTTTGGACCCTTAGTAGCTAGGTGCAATGTTAGAGGAGCCGCGAAAGGCTTTTACTTGAGTGAGGGGTTCTAAAGGCAAGTAGATTTGTGTGCCAAGTGATTCTGCAAGAGAGCTACTTGTTCGAGAAGCTCATGCTGGGGGTTTGACTAGCCATTTTGGGGAAAAGATGATGATTGAGATATTGAAGGAGCATTTTTACCGGCTTGAGATGATAAAGGATGTGCATCGAATACTTGAGAGGTATGAGGCGTGTAAATATGCAAAAGGAAGGAAAGAGCCTTATGGAGAATATATACCCTTACCAATTCTACAACGGCCGTGGACTAATCTAAGTATGGATTTCATGCTCGGCTTTCCTCATATGCCGAGAAGACATGACTCAATCATGGTTGTAGTTGATCGGTTCAACAAGATGGACCACTTCATTCCCTGCTATAGAATTAATGATACTTTATTCATCGTTAACCTCTTTTTGCAGGAAATTGTACGACTACATGAAGTGATGAAGAGTATTGTGTCCAACCATGATTCGAAATTCACGAGTTTCTTTTGGAAGACCTTATAGAGGAAGCTTGGCATTAAGCTCCTATTCAGTACCTCTTGTCACCCCTAAACAGACGGCCAAACTGAAGTAGTTAACGGAACTGTCGATATCCTCCTGTGCGCCATTGTTGGAAAGAACTTCGTGACTAGGATTTTTGCCTGCTCATAATTGAATTTGCCTACAATTGCTCAACTTATAGATCAACTGGAACATTACTATTTGAGTTTGTTTACGGACTTAACCCCGAATTTACCTTTGGATTTAATTAATAGTCCGACTACATAAGGGGAAAGTCAATCTGACCTATAACGTGCTAAAGAGTTTCAAAGGTTACATTGGAAGATTGCTGAGCAATTGGCTAAAATTGTAGCCCTGACAAAAGGAAGTGAGAAATTGTAGAAGGAGACAAGTCATTTATACCCTTAAGGACCTTATTTAAGTCCATCTTAGCAAAGAACGCTTTTTTAGGAAAAGAATAAACAAACTATCTCCCAAAAAAAATGAACCCTATAGGATCTTGAGGTGCATTAATGATAACGCCTATGAGATTGAGTGTCACACCCCGAAGCGGCAGAGTCGTAACAACCCCGCCGTGTAAACCATCCTAAAATAGAAGTTGGTCTTACAACCGCTATTTTAGACCTGATCTACACAAGGCATCCATGACTAACCCGCTTTGAAGTAAACAATTTATAATTTAAATAAATCATTTACCTATAAAAGTGAAGAATTATATATATATGCTATAATTCAGTTATTGTAATTAAAGTTTACAATATTTCTCTGTAATATATTTCCTAGTTATTACATCATTCGGAAATGGAAAATAATTCTAAAATAAAAACTTAGACCTTAAAAATATGTGTTTATTCATCAATGTTTTTTCTCACTCCCCAAGATCCAGCAGTTGCTAGTTTCAGAGTAATTGTTTGCCGCTTCTTAACCAGCACCTGCACGACGTCTATAGGGATGTGAGTAACCACAGCTCAGTAAGTTAGGATGAAGGATTTAAAACTATACCATAAACACACAACAGGGTTATCAATCAACTTATTAGGTGCAATGCATGTACAAGCAAATGCCAACGCACGACGCTGTCCGACCCGTCGTGAGATTAGAGAAATTGCGCCCGCTCTAATCCGGGTTAAGGAGTTGCCATTAATGCAACAGCTCATAACCAAACCCAGGCTTGTGCAATGGAGACCTCGTTCCTCCCGCGATTACCTTCGAACCACTGACTTCACCCTCGCTGCAACCTCCTCACCTGTCACTTAGTTCGACTGAGGATGAAGAAGGGACCATTATGCAATCTTGTACTATCCCTTTCGAAGGGGTCGATATTTGGCTAGAGAGTCCTAAGTTCCCTTAACGGGTTGCCATGCATGCCCGATTATGATTACTGGTCGTATATTTGATTAAGTCCAGTTTAAGGTGATCAATCATTTCATACAAATCATACAATACATGCCAGAGCAACAAACAGAATCATAGCATCACTCATAATCAAGTACATGTACACATCCAACTATCTAACAAGCATAACTAAGCATAATCTTAAGCCTCCAAAATATAGCATCATATTAACCCCAACTTACCTCGACTCCTTGCTCACTCACTCGAGGTCCGACTTGCTCAGGCCATTACCGATCATCCCTATAACATAAACGTGGTTTCAGTTTTTCATATAATTATTATAGGTTCATTTTATCCTATAACGCTTATTGTTATATTTTGTTTAGGGTTTAATATGCCTAATTATCTAGGTCTTAAGTCTTTTACAATTATTCTAGGTTTGGGGTTAGGTTCGAGTTCGGTTTCCGCATTGATTTCTAAATTAGGTTTTAGTTCGATTTCTAAGTAGTGTTTTATACTCTAACCCTAGAAGTTTGTTTCAATCCATAATGTGAAATTAATCACATTATCTCCCGATCTCTTAAATATCATCATTATCTCTAGTCAGTATTTTATTTCACCCGGTACACTTAAATCCGTATTAGTGTGTCGAATTCACTTTTGATGTGAGAATTTTTTACATTTTTCTTAAAATTAAATGTTATTTCAGATTTAGTATTATTCTGATTTTTATTACAATATTATCTAAATAACCCTAATTTTTTAGATTTATAAATTTTCAATTTCACATATTACTAATTTCTTACAATAATTACCTAATTTCCTAAATTAACCATACTTAATACTCCAAAGGCTAGGATTAGGTTTTCATATCAGAGATTAGCATTCCTAAACATCTAATTATTAACTAAATCAGTAATTAGTACCTTAATCACCTAATTAACTCAAAATTACCAAATTTTTCCATCATTTTAGGGCTAAAAATTAACTTAAAAATTTTGAAAATTAATTTTAAAAAAATAGCTTCATAGCACTGTTCTATATCACATGAGCATCCTATAGAAAAAAATTGAGCTCCAAATTACACTCCTAAGCCTATTTATTTCTAGTTCTAATCATATTCGGTTTTGTTCAATTTGTTAAGAACTCTATATTTTCAAACGTGATTAAACTAAATCAATATTTTTCCCTAAATCTACATATAATAAAACCTCAGAATAACAAGTTTCATAATTTTCTAGACAAAATAACTAATTTTACGAAATTATACAAAATCAAGGTAATTAAGGGACTCACTCGGTTCGAAGTTTTCTGGCCGTCCAAACCCGGTCCAAGCTTGTCAACCAACCTAGACGATGGCTCTGGAGTGGGGTGGTAGTGGTGGCTCGGTCCCTAATGGTGGTGAGGTGTGGGTTTAGCTCACTAGCCCTATCTGCACAGTTTTCTTTTCTTTTTTTGTTTTCTAGATTTTCTCTTGAATTTTTTAATCTCTCTATTTTTCTCTAATTCCTCATTGTCCAAATGAGTTCTATGAATTTTTCCTCTATTTATAGACGTTTTTGGTAATTAATATGCATTAATTAGACATGACATTGCCCCAATTCTTTGATTTTTGGTTTTGTGTTGCCTAATTCTAATTGGTTAATTTTTATTTTCCAGATCCTGACCTGCTACGACTAGATTTACATCATTCCACACTCTTCTGATTTTTCCACAATTAATTACTAGTTTTCTTTAATTATTTACTAAGTTTTTGGCCAATTTAGGTATTTTTATCTATACGTAAATACATATGGGATACATGTGAACATTTCTAATTATTATTTAGGTCATTCTAAAATTTTTAGTATACATATAATCTATCTTTAGTGATTTATTAGTTATTAGATTACACTTTTCGCCTTTTCGGTAATTAGCAATTATTATGCTTAAAATTTGAAAATTTTATAGTCTCCTATTTTATTACTTATTTTCTTAAATTCAAATTTACAGGGTCATTTTTACTAATATTTCTCTCAATAATTATAATTTAGGCTTGATCGGATCTTTCAACTGATTGAAACCTTGAGTGATTGGTTGTAGGGCTTACATTGAGTTACCTGAAGGTTTCGGTGGATCTATTACATTCAATGTTGTCGATTTGACTCCCTATATGGCCAATGATGACGAGGACCAAGATTTAGGGGCAAATCTTTAGCAACCCCAGAAAACTGATGAACTGTCAACCATTGGTCTCATTACTTACGTACGACTTTGAAGTCTTCAATCCTTTACTCGAAGAATTCTCTCTTAGCAACTTGTTGATGACGAGAAACTTTACACTGAAAGAAGGTGACTGAACTCCTTAAGCTTCTCATATTGTTATACGTTGATTTATACACTCGGTTGTGATGATACCGACCATTTCCTTACCAAAGGCCCTGTACCGAGTATTCTAACTAATTGCTGCCGAGAGGTTTTTGTCAAGTGACGAGTGACAAGAGACTCACTTACTGGTTGAGTAATTTTCTCTCAACTTGTTACCATTTCTCTTGTCACCCTCTTTTCATCTCGGCTCCCTTTATTGCCATAACATCTTGATCCCCTTCGCTTACTATGATCAGAGAATCTTTGTATGGGACCAATGTTATACTACTACCTGTTCACCTCATCTAATATTGTAATATTTTTCCATTTTTTTTTTTGTCTTTTTTATCCCTTTTCGTATGTATTAGGAATCCCCATTTTTTATATATACTTTCTTATAATTTCTTTATTTGTAATGTTGTCTTAAGGACTTATTATAAATAGTTTCTTTTCCTTGTAACCTGTAGATAACTTGATAATTAGATATTTAATATTCTGTTCTTGAGAGACAACCTTCCCCAAGTTGATTTTTCTTTTATACGCTCTTATCTAATTTTGCTGAGTAGCTCGGGATTAGTGATGGGTGGATCTTGACATCGACTTGTATGTCATATCAAGTAAAGTGTTAAGTCGTGTTATATTCGTTGATGAGTCACATTCTCCAAGTAGCTTCATGTCAGCTACTCCAATTTGTCTGTGGATCATTTTCCTCTATTTTTTTTTTATATTTCGGAAGACTCCTTTAGTTCAGATTTGCTATGGTACTCAACCACACAATTATTTACCTTATTTTTCAGTAAAGTGCAAGCAAGCTTTACATCATGGTATGTTTTTTAGTTGTGGAAAGTGAAAGAAAGAGAACCAAAGAGTAGGTAGGAAAAAAGGAGCAAAAAAGATAGTGTTTATCAACATCCCACTTACTAGACATCAATGTACAGTTAGAGAAGTGGAAACAATGTATTGTTACTTTCGCTTCACATTGTTTATAAGTTGCGGTTTCTTGGTGGAATAAGGTGGATGGTGGTCCAATGAATCAAACTCTACTTGGATAAGCGATTTGGGCATGGCTCGTAAGACCCATCAATGAAAGTGAACCTTTTGTTGAAGCAAGAGCCCAAAATTTATTGTATGATGATTCTTTAGTCCATTTCCTATGAGGCCTTTTTCAAGCCAATGCTTTTGAAATTAAATTTATCAGTCTTAATATGTTATATGTATTGATAAATGACATGTAAATAATAACGCTTAATTTTTTAAAAGCTACAATTTATATTTTTATGTGTTAGAATTTTATTAATATTTATATATTACTAATTAATTCACGTAACTTATTAATATCACTAAATCTTTTCTAATAAATTATTACAATATTCTTTGAAAAACTAAAATTATATGAAGGCTTATTATGCTATATGAAAAAAAGTGATGTTAAATAAAATTTCCTTCAATATATGACACGATGATGTGGTGATTATGATTATGTCATGACCCTTTGGAAAGACCCTACAACATATTATTTGTGCTAAAAGTTAATGGTGACAAAGAAGATTTTGAACCAAAACTACCAATCTTGCAACGTGGTACATTGGTTTACCTCTAACGAATGATGAAAACATCATGTCACACCCAAACCCAAAGTGCATGGCGAATTCGCTACGTATCCTTATCATCCCATGAGGCCATTTCGGGGTTATTCCTTATATCCTTAATTCTTTAGGTCCATAAGGTAAGCAAACACCCAGCGAGATATCCATAATGCATAAAAACATATAAACATGCAAAACCATACATGATTTAAAAATTCTATATGCATCAGCGGATACAATCAACAAAATTGATAAAATTATCTAACATTATGATCACATATCATTCACTAAATAATCATGGAACCGAAACCCTAGATATTTGTTGGTTCCAAGTTGTAAAGAAAAGTATATCTATATATATATATATATATATATATATATATATATTGGTTCAATCACGATCAACAAACAACATATTTAATAGCCAACCATAATTAGTCAATTCGTTTTCTAAATCAAGCAAGCATATTCAACAAGAAGCAAAAGTATAGATACTCACTTAGCTTTCTTGAATACCACACTTTATTCCTTGACAGTTATTAGTCGCAAATCAAATATCTTAAAATAGGATGTTGTCTTTGTTGTTTGACAATTTCTTATACGTTACTGGTTTGCAATCTATGTTTTTATTTTTTATTAGAATAAGATATTAGCTCTACGGTCTTTAGTCTAGTTTAAATTCCAACTTTAGGTTACTAAAGTTCTTTGTATTTTGATCAAAGGTTCTTGGACTAAAGTTGGTTTTTAAGTTTTTATATTGGCATCTATGATTTCTAAAGGTCTTAAATTTACCATTGTCAATTCTAATTCTAGGCTTTTCATTTAGATGCTAGGGTTTTAAGGATAGCATTGGTCAAGGGTTCTTTCTAATGGTTAAAAGTTGTATCTATTCGTTAATTAGGCTTCGCAATTTGGAATTTTACATGTTTTTAATTCTTAAACTATGAATTGAGAATTTATGGCCAAAAAAACAAAAAAGAAAAAAAAAAAAAAACACACTATGAATTGAGAAAAGCTGAGGACGTTACCTTATTGGTGTTACTCTCTTTAATTGTATAAGTGATCTTTTGCTAGAGTAGCTCCAATTCCAAAACCTATTTACAGATTTAGATGCTTATAATAATGGTAAATTCTACTATCCTCATCTAGTCACTTTTCTGGCGGCAAGTCAAACATGTTAAAAGCTCGCTTTTCCTTTTCCTTTCCCTTTTGAATGTTTCATTTCTACCTTTTCCCTTTTTTACTTCTTTCCGTTTCTTTTCGCTTTCAATGGTTTATCCCTCTTCGTTCACTATATCTTTCCTTAAAAAATTAAAGTTGTTTTTTTTTTTTAATATTTTCAATATTAAAAGACACATTGAAGCCCCAAAAAAAAAAAAAAATTAAAAGACACTATTTTTCCATTTTTTTCTTCTTTTCCCATTTCAGTTTTTTTTTTTAAAAAAAAATTTTTCCTTCGTCACTCTCGACATCTTTCCTTCTAAAATTGAAACTATTGTTATAAAAGGCAACTCTATTGTAATTTGATAATTAAAATCATACCGGATATAGTGATTATCTTTACTTATTATTTTACATATTGAACAATGTCTTAATAGTCTCACTATTGTGAAAAGATATTTTGAATATCACGTAAGGTTGTCGAATTTGCGATTCTATATAGAATCGCCAAACGTAAAATCGAAACGTAAAAACGTAAATTTTTATAAACTATGTAAAATAACTTAAAATAACTATGTAGATGCTGGTAGTAGTTTTTCAAAACTTGAAATATATTAGGGAAATACAGAAATAAAGACATTAAGTTCTTTTTTCATAAAAAATTCTTAATAACATATAATTAAACATATACGAAAAAAGCGCAAACAAAGTTGACTCTAAACTTTTACCATTATTTTCTTTAAAAAAAATAATAAACTAAAGAGAATAAAATATTTCAATTAATTTCAAATTACTTATGGTATAAATTGAATTATATAGTTTTTTTTTTTTGTAATCTTTGCTATTAGAGCTAAAACCTAGGTGAAGGGTATGAACATAAAATAAAGGATTAAGAGAGAAAAGAAAAGGGAAACAATAAAATAGGATAGGAAAAAGAATGTAATAGCTTGATAATTGATGATTTATAAAAACTTAGTTGTATTATTTTATTTTTTTAGCTAATTCAACTAAAATATGTAAAATCGTAAACTCGGTAAAAAATGTAAGTTTTTATCAAATTTTCATATAAATTTTGTTAAAAATGTAAGTTTTTATATATAAAAGAGTTTATATACAAGTTAACTTGGAAATGCTTGCTAAAATGGTAAACTCGTAAAATCGTAATTTTAATAATTATGATATTACATATTTCACAACTATTAGGCTCCAAAACCTAAAAAGTATTGATAATTTGTTATGTATCAATAAGTTAATACCATAATAAATGATTTTTTTTAACATACATTTGCTTGCACTATTATTAAGCATACGGTTATATTACATAGTATACAATATATTGGTAATCTAATATCAAGAAAATATTTCTTCACATATTTTTTATTATATATTTATTACAAACGAATTATATTACTATTAGCCAATGTATATGCAATGTAATGAGTACATGACGAAGAGTAATTTTTTTCAATAAATATTTTATTGTGTAGTATTATTTATATCCACAATCTAATGTCACTAAAGTTAATTCTAAATATATGTTTTTATATATTTCTTACAAGTACTAATGTGTTACATATCAAACAAGATATATGTAATGTAATATCACTAAAAAAATTCAGTTTATTTTTCTTTCATGTATATCTGTTACGTATGGATATATATTGCATATTATACAACATATGGACATTCCAACATGATACATGAAGAAAATAACTTGTAACATAATATCATAAAACATAATTTTTAGTATATGTCTTTATACATAGTTATTTCGTATATTATTACATTATATTCAAACAATATCGATAATCTAATATTAAAAAAAAAATCATTTATAATATATGTCTTATTTTATAATTATCAATTGTACTAATATTTTATATGTTGATTAATACATTGATAATATTTTATTAAAAATTTATAAAGATGATTATCAACTCAGCTGTGATATAGTACACTATATACCCTCTAATACTAGGTTTATATGTCCTTAATAAAAAAAAATAACAAAATTTTCTCATCATAGTTGGTATGTCGGTCTAATAAATTATCGATTTCATGCTTTATAGAGAGAGAGGTATGCTATGAATGGACATTTTATATTATACATGAAATAGAATTAATCGTATTCTTGTTACTATATATCATAAAATAATTTTCAATGTATATATTTTTCTTATATAATTATTTTGTGCACAACTATATATTATATTAAACAACATATAAGTAATGTAATATAAGTTACGATATCGTTATTAAATTAAAAAGTGTACTAACATTTAATACTTACAGCGAACAAAGGTCGAAATGTTATGTGTCGGAATACGTTGCCGAGTATTACTCTGTGAGATCAATTAATATGTATTTTACAATATAAATATATTTATATACGTATAATGATATGATATTCATATAGTAGCAAAACAACATATAATATATATATATAATGTTGTTGATTCTCCAACTTTGAAATGGGCTTATGATCTACAAAATTAATAGAAAATGACTTTAGGAGGTGCCAAGAATGTTCAAGACCCCCACTCCAATATCTAAATTAAGAAGTAAAGTGAAAGGAAGTGATAATATGAGCATAAGATGTGAGAGAGTCTCTTGGTTCGAGCTATTTTTAGACAACTCGAACGGCTGCTTGAAGGCGATAGTTATCTTATCTACTTGTCAACCGTTCTCCAATTGGAAACTGCTTTTTCTTTCGATCTAAATTATTTTTACTCGTGGCTTTTGCTCTTAGCGAAATTTCACAAAAATAGTTTGGAAAAACAGAGAAAAATAGAAAAAGAAACTTCGTCTCCATTGATATAAACTCTCGATCCCATAATCCAATTCAAACTTATATAGCTTGCTTCACCATACAAATCATCCTACATACCAAGGGCCCAGGTAACTAAGAGTATGGTTATACTAACCAAAGTGGATACACTAGGAACTAGAAAAAGTGAATCGTCGGTGCCAATTGTTCTTTTCAGTTCAAGGTTATCTTATGACCAGCATATTCTGGTATCTTTTTTTCCCTACTTCCACATCTGTTGTCAAATCTCAATGTGCTGGAGCATTTGTGTAGATCAACTTGCGATGATGATTCAATATGACTAACCACACGCGAAACTCCTAGCCCATTTTTCCGTAACTCATATGCAACTATCGAAGGTATACTTCTCGATGGCTCGGTCCTTATCTAAAATTAGCCCTTCCTCACTCCTTACTGTAAAAGAAAGAAAAGTCATCAGCTTGAGTTTCATGTGTTATTCATAACATATAATTATTATTAAGCCAATTGTGTTATTAATTAATTAAAAAAAAAAAGAAAAAGAAAAAAAAAAACTAGAAATGTGAAAATAAAATACAAAAGAACCAGTCTCCACCAATGAATTAAGAAAAGCGTAATTAATATGCTAATCAAGTTCAATGGGACAGGGGCAATCAATCTTTAAACAACTAAGAACAATGAAGCATATTACTAGAAAAGGAGGCATCATGAGAAAACCAACATGGTTGGGGAAAATATGGAAATATATGCATATAATGGAGAGAAAAAATATCCAAAGTTGGAATGCTTTAAATTTCTTATACTCTAAGAAAGGTATGTCTTTAATTGATCGAGAAATTATGATGAAAATTGGTAACCCATACTTTCAGACACTAAACTTAAAACATTAAAAAGAGTCAAACGATTAGATAAGACTTGTTTTGCAAAGGAAGTTTATTTATCTAGTTTGCAATACACAAGTTAAAATAATAGTAGACATTCATTTTCATTTCCCCAAACACACTTATATTAGCAAATCGATTGAATCTTCCTTAAGTAATTATCTTCAAAATTTAAACCTTGTCAAAAAAAGAGGAAGAAGAAGAAGAAGAAGAATGTGAATAAAAAGGGGTTTATTCCAATTATTACTGAACTCAATACTAATCTGGATGTTTCAAAGAACAGGATATGCTACTAGCTTTACTCAATTAAATGTTGAAAGACAGAAATCAGGGCCATCGTTTTTTTCGTTCTAAGCTATGGAATTATAACAAGCAATATTGTGCTAACTAATAACAAGTTGACCTAAACAATGGCATTATCTTTTTATCATTCTACCATCAAAATGCCTAACCGTAGTTCATTTTCTTAGACGGAAAAACAGGGGTTACTATGAAATATCAGAACATCTCAAATACGAAAACCGATTCTTTTTGCATAATAGAGAACATAGCAGTAATAGCACAGGAGGAGGCAAAATGACGATCTGCAGAGAGAGGGAGGGAGTACCTGCAAACTCAGACGACCTGCTTGACAGCTTAGAGAGAGAAGGACAAAGAGACAGCGTCAGTATGGAAAGAGAGTGTCAGGGTTTGCTTTCTTGAGGCAGTGATAAAGTTTGGGTGTTTTTTTTTTCCCTCCTTCAAGTTGAGCGGGCAATTATATTTTACGTGGATTTTTTTTTTTAATGCTTTTACGTGGATTTTCAATCCTTCTTCGGTTTTCCTTTTTACTTTCTTAATCTATCCCACTCATTTGTCTATATATATACATATATATCATATCAATATTATGCTACAATCAACATCATAATATATTTTGTACTTGTCTATATAAAGTAAGCGTGGGATATGTGCTATTTTTCTTATTTTTTTCTATTTTTTTAATAGATCGGAATACTCCTATTTATAATTAATATAAGAATTTAAAAATATAAATAAAATATAGACATTTAAAAATAAGATAAATATGGGTAAAAAATATAAAGTTTATCCTTTTTAACTTTTAAAAATGCCTTAAAATACTTATTATTTATTATACACTAATAAAAGATTAATCATATATAATATTGAAATCTAGTGCCATATATATTAAAGATTAACTTTTTATCAATAAATTCATTTCATTGAATGTTTCCTTTCTCACAAATAATTTTATTGCAAATTCCTATAAATTTTTAACTTTTTATATATCAAGTATCCCTACTATAAGTAAGATTAAATTTGAGAAATCAGTGTATTGAAATTGAAAATATTTTTAAACATTAGGATAATACCTATTTCTAATATATATTATGCTTAGTATCTTTTATTTGTTATGGTATTTGGATACATTTTAATATCATGTTATAATAAATATAATAATATATTTTATACTTGACTATTAACATCGCCAATAACATATATTACAAGACATTTAATAAACGAAACTAAAACATGCAAAAGCCAAAATTATTATAACGAATGAGAATAAAAGATTGCCTTATAGTGTCAAACTTGAGAATTATAATCATCATGGACTATAAGCAAAATAAGGATCTGTTTAAATTGTCTTTCTATTTTTTTTTTCTCTATATCCTTTCTATTTTTGCTTCATAATTATAATGAAGATAGTAATTAAAGTATGAGAATTGAAAGAGATGTTTATGTGTTTACTATCAAAATTAATAAATATTACATAAATGCAAATTAGATAAAAAAAAATGTTACCAAAATGTCATCGTTACGTCGTATTTTTAAAATACGATATTAGTGTATTTACATTTATATCACATCTTAATGTATATAATCACAGTATACAAATGTACTAATGTTGTATACTGATTTTGCATTTTAAAGATAAACATTAGTATAAATAGAAATATCATATTTCGAGATGTGATATATTAACAGTATTTTGATAATTTATATATATATTTTTTGTAATTATGTAAATTTTTTATAAAGTTGATAGACATGTATTATATCTAGAATTGAAAAGCTAAAATTTATATATTTTTAAGATAAAAGATTTTGAAAAAATATGTTTCATACGCTGAAGTTTAGAAATGATATTTATGTAAAATGAATAAAATAAAATGTGATAAATTCAAATTTATAGGAATTTATTAAGTATTTAATTTTTAGAATTGGAGTATATTTGTGATTATATTTCCATCCTTTTAATATTTTATTCTTACTAAATACAATATTTAAATAAATGCTAAAAAGACATTAAAAGAAAAAAAGAAAAAGATAAACCAAATAAACCCTAAATGAACTAGTTAATCTCAATGAGATCAAAGGTAAATAGAAAGTTTTTTTTTTTTTAAAAAAAGAAGTTTCCCCTTTACTAGAAAATAGGAGATTTAGGTATAACCTAAGAGAAAAAATATAAATTAATTTGCTCTTACTTTAGTTGTATCAATTAACAAGTAATAACTAATAAGTACCATGGATATTTCCCCCTCCCTTCCCCCATAAGAAGAGCCTTTATTCTTTAAGTCATACACACAGCACTCTAAGCCTCAAAATCACTCGTAGAATGGAATCTAAATGGCTACAAAAGGACATTTTAATAAAAAAAATTAATTTAAATATGAAAACCACCGACTAAGTATTCCCGTCGTGCTGAGTAGCACAAGGATTGGTGGAGCTAACAGTTATATCATATTTTTACGCAAAATGATCGAGAAAGCTAAGTACTAAATTGTAGCTAACTCTAATCTAAACTAAACAAATCAAAAGAGAGGATTTTCAGGATTGAATTTAAATTAAAAATTACTTTTAATATTCTAAGGACTAAAACCAGTGCTGCAAGTTTTTTTTAGCAATTCGCATCCTGACGTTTAACATTTTAGAAGCATAGCAGCCATTTATTTTGGGAGAGAGAGAGAGAGGGAGATCTTCATGGGAAAGACAGAAAACCTCATCCAGATTTGTAGGGTTGCCTACGGAAACCCGTTCGTTTCACCATGAATGATCGAAAACCGTGTCGATTCTAAGGATGAAGGGAATCACTATATTGCTAATTAGTTAAGCACCTTTGACAACATGCTGTGCATTGTTCAAAATGAAATGCTCGATACCCTGCTGGCTGATTTTGGAATTGTAACAAATGATGAAAGCGGCAGAAGATGCTACTCCCCTGAAAGTCTTACCTTAATTCTCTGAGTTTCATTCAGCTAATGAATTCGCAATTTCAATTTACGCGGTATTCCTGGAAGTTTGGCAAGAAGGATTGAGGAAAGTTCAGATGAATGAATAAGAGAAAGAGGAAAATTCACTAATAGTGTGATCATGAAGGAAATAAAATCGAGTCAGAGACGTGAACAACAGCAAAATTTCGTTTGCAAAAATGATATGATCAAAGTTGCCCTACAACTAGTTGGAAATATATCATACACAATCGGTGTGCTGTCCTGATAATGCTTAACCTCTAGACCTTCAATCTTCAGCCAAAGCATCACCTTCCCCTGAAGGTTCTTCTTCAGTCTCCTCGGCTTTCTCCATGGCTCTTGTTTCTGTTCGCTTGGCATCCTCAAAGGCCTGGATCAACCTCAAAAGGCATGTCTCTGGATTATCTGCGGGCGACTTCGGCATTAAGTTCTCGGCAACATCAGCAGGCGAGATCTTGACTTCTCCTATAAGATGCTGGACTTCATCAAACATGGGATGTGAATCAAGGCAGAGGTAGTTCTTCGCGAGAACCTTAAATGCCTCAAAACTACAGTAGGATAGCTCGATATGCTTATCCATCCTTCCTCTTCTGATTAATGCAGGGTCTAGCTTCTCCACATAATTGGTAGTGAACACGATGAGCCTCTCCCCTCCGCAAGCAGACCACAAACCATCAATGAAATTCAAGAGTCCCGAGAGGGTGACATTGCTGGTGGCTTCTTCATGTTCTTTAGAAGGGATCTCCTTGTTCACTTTTTCGGTATCATCATCATCCGAATTCTTTTGGCTTCTCTTCTTCCTCTGTCCAGTGAGATCAAGAGAGCAATCGATGTCCTCGATCACTATGATGGACTTGCCAGAAGTCTCGATAAGTAGCTTCCTCAGCTCCGTATTGTTCTTAACAGCTGTTAGCTCAAGATCATAAATATCATAGTTCAGAAGATTGGCCATTGCAGCAATCATAGTGGATTTTCCGGTACCCGGTGGACCGTAAAGAAGGTAACCCCTTTTCCAAGCTTTTCCAATCCTAGCATAGAATTGCTTACTCTTACTGAAAGTCAGCAGATCTTCAACTATTTCTCTCTTCTTCTCAGGCTCTAATGCCATTGTTTCAAAGTTTGCTGGATGCTCAAACACGATGTGACTCCACATTGGTCTCCAGGAGTTCCATTGGCTTGCCGGCGAATTCGTGTACAGCTTTCTCTGCCTGTTTCTTGTCCTTATATCTTTTCCTTCCTTGATAATATGATTTAAATATGATTCTGTTATGATCTCCCTATAACGCTTGTGAAACGTCAACTCGTAATACCTTTTCTCTTGCTGGGGATAATGAGACATAGCCCTGGATGATAATGCAACTTTGCCTGAAGCCCACCACACCTTGACTCCCTTATATTCATCAGTCACTCTCTCGTATTCATGCATGCTTAGGACTAGGCTCTTCTTGTCATTTCCCATTTCGGCTTTCAAACTTTTGGCACTCTTTGAAGTGTTAGCACCAAGATATGCTTCGACAGCAGCATAAGCTTCACTTCTCATCCAGAACCTATTATCACTGAATTCGTAGACGGAGATATTGATATTCGGATCAAAGAAGCCCATAATCCTGTGTTTATACTTCTCGAAATGCTGGCGGACCCAGTAAGGGCAATACTTCTCGATGATCGCCCAAGTGAACATGAAACTTGCAAGGGTTGAGCCCATTACTACCCACATATCCATCATCTTTGAAGGCACCAACATGGTGGTCAGTAACTTAGCAAGATTAGGTGTTGTTTTGGCTCTCCTTTTGAACTTATCTTCTGTTTTGAAACCAGCTGGTTGGTCAAGCTTCAGCACCTGAAAGCCAAAGGATTAGTAATCCACAAGAGGTTTCAGCCAAGAATATCTATATGGTCCCGGACCACATAATTACTTGTCCTGTCTTTCGGAGAAGTGCAAGCTGGCTTTGCATCAAGTCATGGTGTCTTCAGTTATGAAAAATGAAAGAATATAAACAGAGTATGTGTATATGTGTGTATATATATATATAAAATGGAAAAGGCCATTACTAAGTTTACAAGACACGGCGATTATGTACATATTATCTGTTCTAAAACTTAAAAAGTGACAAGATGTTCTTGAACCGCAACTACCAATATTGCACCCTGATATACTGGCTCCTTAAAACTAATGATGAAAACAATATGTCACGCCCCAAAGACAGAAAGGTATGGTCAGTCCACTATGTGTGCTCAGCATCTTGGTAGGCCATGTAAGGTCGGTCGTACGCTTGAAGAGCCACGTTAAATTCTTTTAAGTCCGTTTCTTATGAATGCCTCAAAAAATATTCCCCTAAAACGGGGTGAGCAAACGCCAGCAAGGTACTCATCATGATGTTGCATGCAAACACACAGACGTGCCAAAACTTCACGTGACTTGAAAATTCTACATGCAAAAATCAATACAATCAACACAATCGATCAAATTATCTAGTATTGCGATCACATATTATTCACTAAATATTCATCGAACCAGAGCCCAAGGTCATTATCCAAATATGGGTGTTTGTTGATTCCAAGTTTTAAAGAAAACCAATCTTTCTTTCTTACTTTCTTTCTTTCTTTTTTTTTTTTTTTATAATCAATCAAAATAAACAAACAACATATTCAAACAATAATTAGTCAGTTCTTTTTCCAAACCAAGCAAACATATTAAAAAAAAGAAACAAAAGTATAGATACTCACCTTAGCTTTCTTGAAAACCATACTTGATTCCTCCGCAGTTATCCTACAATCACAAATATAATAACTTAAAAGAGGATTTTGTCTATGTTGCTTGACAATTGCTTACACGTTATTGATATGTAATCCATGTTGCTTGGCAATTTCTTATTAAAATAGGATCTTCTGTTTAGTTTAAATTCTAATTTTGGTTACTAGGTTTTTCTTTATATATATATATATATATACTAACCTTGATTTACAAGTTTTCTTTGAGGCCACTATGATTACTAAAGGTTTTGACTTTACTAACCAATTCAATTTCTAGGTTTTTAACGAGATCTTAGGGTTTTTTGAGATAGTTTCCTTTACTAGTCACGGTATATCTCTTTGGTAATTAGGTTTTTGCTATTAGGAAATTTAAACATTCTAAATCTCAAACTATCAATTGGACCTTTGACCTTACCTATTGATCTTTCGCTCTCTTCAATCGCAACAAGTGGTTTCTTGCTAGAAGTGAATTGTGATGAGCTCCAATTCGAAAAACTTATTTATAGAGTTTTTCCGTACTGTCACTCTCACGTAATCACTTTTTAAGTTGCACTTCCAGTCGACTAGATTAAAAGTTACTTTTGTCTTTCCTTTTAAATGTTTTGTTTCCTTTTTCTTCTTCCCTTCTTTTCCTTTCAATGTTTCTTTCCTCTTCATTAATGATATCTTCCTTCTAAAATTATAGCTATATTTAGTATTTTCTATATAAAAGAGACTTCGTTTTTCCTTTCTTTCCTTTTAGATGTTTTGTTCCTTACTTTTCTTTATTTCTTCCTCTTTCTTTCCCGTGTCTATTTTTTTAATATCTTTTTACTCTTGATATCTTTCCTTTTAAAGTTAAAGTTATTTATTATTATAAGATGCAATTCTATTATTATTAGATAACTAAAATCTTACAGATTATAGTGATTATTTATGCTTAATATTTTATATATTAATCGGGATCTTAGAATTAGAAGTCTCATGATGCGAAAAAATATTTCAAAAATATGCTTCTTACATAATTATTATGTATAATAAATTTTTGAATATGTTTCATTAAGTTGTTATTAGGCACACTATTATATTACAAAAAAATAATAATAATAATTCGTAACCTAAGTTTCGTTTATATTTATTATATGTGTATTATCTTGCTATTAAACAATTCATGCAATGTAATATAAGTAAAGAACGAGCAATTTTTCATAATTTTTTTTCTTGCATAGTATTATTTATATATTTGTAGTGGTCATATCCATAATTTAATATCAACAAAATTAATTCTATATTTATGTTTTCATATAGATTTATCATGTGTACTAGTATGTTACATACTAAACAATTTATGTGTATGACTAAAAAAATTTGAATACGTATTTTCTTTCTTATATCGTTGTTACGTATAGACATATATTACATATAATACAAGTTATTGGTAATCCAATATGATTAAGATGGTTTCTAATATAGCATCACAAAACATAATTCTTATTGTTTGTTGTTTTACATAGTTATTCCATACATTACAACATTACATTTGAAAAAAATACCAATAATCTAATATTACAAAAAATAATTTGAAATATACGTTTAGTTTAATAGTTAGTACTCATACTAGTACATTATATATTTGATATGATAAATTTTATTAAAAACTTGTAAAGATAATTGTTAACTATGGTATTTCAGACTATATACCTATAATACTAAGTTTGTGTGTCCTCAATCCATAAAGCGAACAATTCTTCATTATCATTTGTACATCGGTATAATAAATAATCGATATTATAAATTATAGGGAGGAAGTTATAACATGAATCAATATTTTATATTGTATATAAAATAGAATTAATCATATTCTAATTATTATATATCATAAAATAATTTTCCTTATATGTTTTTTATATAACAATTTCATATGCAATTGTATATGATGTAAGATAACATATTCGTAATGTAAGTTATTAGAAATTATGTTGTCGTTCTTAAATTATTGTGTATAATAACATTTAATAGTTATATAGTGAACAAATATTAAAATGTTATATGTTGTATTATGTTACTAGATCGTACTTCATGCGATCAATTAATATATATGTCATAATATAAATGTTATTTTTAATTGTCCATTATCCACTTAAGTGAAAAAAGTTTTGTAGATACTATGTCCATTAGACTACTATATATTACAAAACATTGTAGTTTTAGTCTAAGTTGTTAAGAGTTACTAAATAGTTAATATTCTATTACAGTTATTTCAACTATTGTATGATCAAAATTATTATAGATATACTTTTTTTCTCATGAAGTTCATTTATCATACTACTATATTATGTCGACAACACCTTGTTAGTTTAATTTAAATTGTTGCAGTTTTGAATATGGTTATTTACTAAAGACTAAAGACAAGTTTTTTGTACCGTAAATGAGCCATATTTAATATCGAAAGCCACTCATTTATTTTTGAATAATATTGTTGGTCAAATGTATTTATGGTTGATGGGAGAAAGGTTGTCAAGTTCGCAATTCAATGTAAAAAACTTGTAGGTCTATAAAATTCAATATGGAAGCCTAAAAATGTAAGTTTTTATAGCTTTAAAAAATAGTGGATATCTATCTATATTATTAAAATAAAACTAATCATCATTTGGTTGGTATCTTTTTCAATATGATTGAATTGTCCTCTCATTTGATTTTTAATTTTACTAAAAAGCTCCTAAATCTTAATAGTTTTTAATAAATCATCAATCAAAAAAGTAATTAATTCCACAACCTTAATCGAAAAAGTAATTTCCTTTTATAATTCCAACTTTCATAGTTTACCATCTTTTTATTATGAAATTATTTGCATCCATTTTTATTCTCTCTCTCTCTCTCTCATATATCTATAAACTTAATCTTTCTTTTTTTGAAACTTTTATTATACTTTATGTTATAAATGGTTATTATAAAAAATAATTGAAAATAATTTTTTTTGTTCATTTTTAAATTTTATTTGATACATTTTTATTGTTTAATTAGAAAAACAAAGGTCAATTGATTTATAGTCACCATGAAAAACAATCAAAAATAAATTTTTTTAATTCAATTTTAAAATTTTTCTTGATAGATTTTTTATTGTTTAGATAAAACAAACAAAGATTAACTAATTTATAGTTCATCTATATTAAAGTGAAAATAACCATCCTTTTGTGTCTTTTTCAATATGATCGAAATGTCCTTTTACTTGATTTTTAGTTTTATCGAAAATTCCCTAAATGTTTAGTAGTTTCTAATAAATCTTCAATATACTAAAGTTATTACAGTAAGCAACTTTTTTTTTTTTCCCGATAATTTAACTTCATTAAGAAAAATGAACAAACCATTGACTCAAACATCACAAGACCTTCAGGGGGGATTAAAAAGTACTTGCCTCCTCCCTGATAGCAACAATCGAAGTTCTTCAACCATAACAACAGAACAAGAATTAAAAAGAAACATGGGAAAATTAGTCTGAAAGAAGTGAGCTGTTCCTGTCCGTAGGCCTTCTTTTGCTAGCATATAAGCAATCTCGTTTCCTTCACGTGCGATCCAGCAAAAATAAATATTTGTGAAGGAATGTAACATCAAAATACATTGCCTAACAAAGAAGGATTTTGATTCATTCTGCTTTCTTCCTTTCTCAGCAAGATCAATGGCCATGCAACAATCGGATTCAACAATAATATCTTTCCATCCCTTTTCTGTCGCAAACTTGATTGAATACACGATAGCTCCCAACTTGGTTTCTAAAGGCATGAGACCGCATAGTTTCTCCCAAAATCCTCCAACTATCTATCATTCGTGGTCCCTGCAAATCGCTTCAACAGATGCTTTTTGGTCCTTCCAAACCACTGCAGCGTCCGAATTTTCCTTGATCCAACCTACAGGCGGTGCAATCTAACTAACTGGATGAGTTGAATGAGGATTGAGCAGCTTCTTCTTTTTATTTGTAGCCCACCACTCATACGGTTCTTTGCGGACTAACCCCAACCAATCATTATTACCATCTCTCAACTTGAAGACTCTCTCGTTTCTTTCCCTCCATATGCCTCTTCGACCAAAGAGGAAGGCGACATGTTTAGGACAATGACTATTTTTCCAAGGTATTTTCCTCATGCATGCGTTTTCTCTAATCCACTTGCGAAGGAATTCTAGTCAATGTTTTTTGGAAGAGATCTCCGTGGGCACTCCAAAAATAAGTGTAGGACATTTTCTATTTCATTCATACAGAATACAGTCTGCTCCACCACAATACCTCTTGACTAGGTTTTCTTTCGTGGGTAATCCATCATGCAAGATCCACCAAACCAGGTGTTGAATTCGAGGGATTTTTGGAGTCCTCCAAATCCATTCCCACTTTTCCGCTTGGTCATCCTCCATCTCCTCACGACACATCAATCTATACACAGACTTACATTCGACTTCTCCAGAAGCATCAAAAGGGCCAAGTGTACTCTTTGCTTTCCTCATTTGATATCCTTGGCTATATGTGAGGGTAAAAAAAAACCCAATCGTGCCTCTAGTTCGGTGTCTAATGGAAATCCTATCTTCTCTTCATCCTACCCTCTATGGTTACTCCATGCTTCCAAAACCGTTAATTTGCCCGAATCTGCCAAATGAGGGCCATACAACCAATGTCTGACTTTACCATGTCTTGACCAAGAATCAAACCAACAGCTGGCTTCGCCTATTCTATCTGGGGGAAGAATGAGTTTGCTCTCCAACCAAGCCATTTGTTTATTGATTAACCGGAATGTTCCAAACCCAGATTTCTTTTTGAACTTTCCGTTCTCCCATCCATACTTCGATTTAAGAAGCTTAGTCCAAAGAACGTCTTCAGTTTTCACACTCTAAGCTAAGTTAACATGGTTAGCTTTATTCCGTGTATGCGTCCAAGATGCTGAGACCTCCTTCCTCTCTTAGCTTGTTAATTTTCCTCTAAGACACCCAGGGGATTTTTCTTTCTTCTTCTCGTCCTCCCCAAATAAAGTTCCTATGCAATTGTTCAATTTGCTTGCACATGGAACTAGGAAAGGGCAACAACTGAGAGTAATAGTTAACAAGCCCTTCAAGAGTAGTAGATGCCAGTAATCTTCTAGCTGGGGCGCTAAGGAGTTTTGCTTACCATCCCGAGAGTTTTCGTCTCGTTTTCTGTAGAATGAAGAATAAGTTCACATTATTCAACTATCTTCCCATCTTAATTGGAACTCCCAGATATTTCTCCGAAGTTACATTTGGATTTATGCCAAAATTATCACAAATTTGTTGCTTCATGTTAAAGGAAATATTTGTGGAGAAAAGAACGCATGATTCAGAGTAGTTGACTTTTTGGCCGGACATAATGCCAAACGCACTCATAATCTATTACATGGTTCTAGCATTCTCAAATGATGCCTCTCCAATAAGGATCAAATCATCTGCAAAAAAAATAGTTGTGACATTTCCACACCTCTAAATCTGGCCAGTTTCCATACTCTTGCCTTGACCAACTCTTTAATGCAAAGATCCAGTATCTCCATAGCAATAATGAAAAGATATGGAGATATGGAGTCCCCTTGCTTGGTGCCATTGGATGAGTTAAATTCATTGAGCATAGCACCATTCATGATCACATGAAATGAATTGGTTGCTAGACATGACCTAATAAGGTTAATCCATTTAGTTGAGAAATTGAATCTCTGCATGGAATGTCGAATATGGTCTCATTCCAAGTGATCATAGCCTTTCTCTAAGTCTAATTTGACCAACATCCATGTTGAATTTTCTTTTGTTTTTTTTTTTTTTTTGTTTCAGTAAATGAAGTAATTCTTGAAATACAATCACATTATCTTTAGTGGATTTGTCTGGTATGAAGCCCAAATATTCTACACTAAAGAGCTTCTGCAAATGAGGTCTGAGCCGGTTAACTAGAACTTTCCCTAAAGCTTTGTAAATAGTAGTACATAAGCTAATAGGGCAAGGTTGGCTTAACTTGTTTGGTCCTTCCATTTTTGGGAAAAGAACTATCAAAGTTTTGTTAATTTCCTTTGACACTTGCTCCTTTTCCCAAATGTCGACCATGATTTGGAAGACCAACTCCCCCACGATTGACCAATAGGGTTTATGAAAAATGGAGTGCAATCCATCAATGCTTAGTGATTTTATATTAGCAATTCCTCACATTGCTCTTCTAACTTCCTCTCTTGTGATGTCATGCATGAGATTAGTCTCACCATCACCATTAAACACATTCCATTTTTTAAGCTAGCTAGGTGGTTTAGGTATAACAAATACCCTTTCCATGCAAAACAAATGCAAGAAAAAGTAAAAGTTCATACTCTCTATCTCTTTTTAATCAGTGATCCATTGGTTGACATCATTAAACAAGCCCATTACTCGGCTTTTAGCTCGTTTAGCAATGGTGGAGGCATGAGAGAATCTAGTGTTTTTCTCACCCTCAAAAATCCATTTAAAATGGGCTTTAGTGGCCCAAAGCTATTCCTCTTATTTTAGCATAATTTGCAAAGCATCCTATAGCAATCGCCTACTAAGGTCTATTTGTCTTCACACTAGTGTTTAGAGATAGATTGCTATGCCGTCTCGAGTTGAGGATAAGGTTAACTGGAAACCAAGTATACTTTGAAACTTATAAATAATGTATATTTATATAAATGCTTAGAAGGGTCCTTTAGGATACCTAACATAAGGGCTTCATACCGCTTGAGTCAACCAAAATAATATAATTAACACAATAGTTCCTCGCTCTCAAGTTTTCCCATCCTAAAACTAGGCTCTAACATTATCTCTAACTCCATATCTTAAGGTTAGAAAAAAGCTAACCCCTCAACATCAAGCCAATTGAGCAAAAACAAATAATAAATAATAAACAGTAATATGAGCATATTTAATTACAATTTATTGACATCATCACAACAGTTGTAACAATTAATTTTATCAAATATAATCGAGCATAGTATAATTTAATAATCAACAGATGTTTATGCATACAATGATATGTCATGTTAATGCACATGATATGTACTGGCCAGTATCCTAATTAAGCAAATAATGAGTTGCGCTCAGTAGCTCCCGAGTAAAATATTTGAGTAGCACTTGGTAGCTCTCGAGCAAAATATATGAGCAGTACTTGGTAGCTCAAAAACCGAGCATATAGATCTATATGGTAAAAACCGAGCTACATAAATTAAACTTTATAGAATTCGTGACTTGTAGGTCCCTTCATGCAAACTAAACTTTCAATATAACCCTTAGGTCATTTTTTTTTTTAAACTAAGCTTTAAAACATGATCCTTAGATCATTTAATCAAATTGAACTTTTGAGCATGACCCTTAGGTCCTTTAGTTAAAACTGAGCTCCATAAAAATATGGCTCTTAGGCCATTTTGGTGTCGTGCCCTGCCCTACCCTACCATACTATGCATTTAATAATAACCGAGCACATATCTTAAGCACAAATTATAATCCATTGTTTTTCATAAATCAATCATCACATCAAACATATTGTTGAATTATTCATAACCAAGCATAATTTCATGAAGCATGATCAATATATTTCAATCGAAACCGAGCATAAGGTCATAACACTACTTTTAATAAGCCATGTTTATAGCTTAAGGGAGCATGCCAATTAATTCCTAAATTATCATTTCGTAATATTTTCACTTCTGATCATCAATTTAAATAATACAACTTGTAAGAAGATATGTGATTCTAGGTTAAAGTCATTTTATTCAAGCATGCTCATCACATACCTATATCGATCATCTCAGATCAAATCACACATCAGTCAAATCAACATGGCAATGAATTATCAAATAATTAAGTCTTATGATTCACTTAGTAAAGCCATAGTAACTTATTCAAGCAACGAGTGGTTGTTAATTTATGGCCACATCGTATTACAACAAGTAAGAAAGACGTGCTCACAGTATACTCTTAGTGTTCTTCATCATCGTCCTTGAAGTAGTCTATTGTATTTGCGATGTCACTTGGATATATGTATATTTTAAGTGATGGAGTAAGATTTTAAAAATAAATCATTTAACTGAATTTTATTTAAGTCTTCTCATCTATTATTCAATTATTATTAGAAGTCTCCATAAAATAATAGGGGGGAATGGAAATAACTCCTCTAAACTTTGATTTAGGTATGAATTGATTACCTAAACTTTTAAAATGTAGTTTTTGATCTCCTAACTTTCATAAATTGATAAATAACCCTTATAAATCACTTTAAACTTTGATTTTGGTATATAAACAAGCCCTAAACTTTGATTTTTGTGTATAAAGACTTTTTAAACATCTCATATTTTAGGGGAGTGTTTACACACCAAAATCAAAGTTTAAAAGATTATTTTTAATTGAAAAGGTTATTTATCAATTTATGAAAGTTTAGACAAAAAACCATACTTTGGAAGTTTAAGGAGGTAATCTACACCTAAGTCAAAGTTTAAGGGGGTCTTATGCAATTTCTCCAAAATAATAAGTATTTTCAACTATTTGAGCTTACCGAAAAAATTATTTCTTGTTAACAATATTATCTTATATTTATTCCTATATATTATTAGAGAGAGTATATATATACACACACACACACACATAGTGTTTCTATATGTATACTTATTCACATACCATCATAAAAATATTCTTCAAAATATTAGCCATATACCTTTTTTTTAATAGATCTTATTTTGATATATACATGATTAGAAAATAAATTTTTTAGGAAATTGCAAAGGATTCCCTATAAACTTTGAATTTGGTGCGAATTACTTCCTAAACTTTTAAAGTATGGTTTTGGTGCCTAAATTTTCATAAATTAGTAAATAATCCCTTAGGTTGAAAATAACCCCTTAAACTTTGATTTTGGTGTGTAAATATCCCCTTGAACTATGGAGCGTTTATACAGTAAAGTCAAAATTTATGAGGTGTTTACATACTAAAATCAAAGTTGAAAGATATTATAGAGGTTATTTGTCAATTTATAAAAGTTTGGAGACCAAAAGGTACACTTTGAAAGTTTAGAGAGGTAATTTACACCAAAGTCAAAGTTTAAGGGATTAATTTATATTTTTCCTTAAATTTTTTTTTCATCCACCTATAGCCACAAAGGACCAAGCTAACTAGATGAAACCATGGAACTGGACTAAGTCGAAAGGAAATTGCTAAGGGAGCAAGAGAACCAAAGCAATATATACAAGTCAATTGCTAACCAATTAAACCATGTGAGACTAATTTAATTATATATATATCTATATATATTTTGCTATGCCGCAATGTTGGCGATCCTTTCTAAAAAATGTAGAACTCCTACATCCAATAAACCATGTCCCCACAATTCCTTTACTTCTCTCCAATGTGCTGCTTAGTCACAATTAAGCTACATCTTCTTATATAAAAGAACCAAGATAGTTAGATACTCCATGTGGGTTTAAGTTCCTCAATGGTTGTTTGGTCATATTCTCTTATAAAGAGGTAAAACGCATGCAAATGGAACATGTGGGACAAGCCATTAGAGCATTTATTAAGCATGCAAGTTACAGATTTTTTTCTATGAAAGTCGATTTTTGACTCAAATTTTCTTTGTTAATTCATTTTTTAGATCACCTAAAGCTATCATATCTTGAATCTACTTTATGTATACTTTCAAATTATACAAAATTTTATCTAAAAAATTTCCTGTAATACGTTTGAAACTCAAATTGAATCAACTCTTGCAATTGTCACGAATTGCAAAACAATAAGAAAGTTTGATATTTTAACTTGATTATCTTACTACTCGATGGATAACAAGTGGTGCAAATGCCTTGAAGCACCTCACGCCTAGTGTTCAAAGGTGGTAACAGTTTGTTGAGAGGTAGCTAGAAGAGAGAGAAACTGAGGCTTGGAATAGGCAAGCTAGGCTAGGTTGAAATTTGGAAAGTTTAGCTACGTTTCAAATATCTGCTCGAGAGGTCTACTTTAATCATGTTTTTCGACCAAGTAAGCTGTGGCTTGGCCGTAGAGTACTGGTGGAGTAGAAGTATGTTCAGGGTAGAGTCTAGATGTGTGTTTGGATTTGATTTTAGTTGATTGTATGGGAAAATAAATGAGAGAGAAAATGAGGGTCTAGGGACATTTTTCTCAAAGGAAGAAGAAAAGATGCATTTCCTACATAGCTTAAATGTGAACACAAAGACCACAATATGTCATTGATTGAAACCATCACGTCAAAATGTGACACATGTTGTAAGAAGAGAGAATGAAGGCATGGTGCTACTAATCATGTGTGTTTTGCACGTTAATGTTGTAACCCTACGTATAGGGGCAGCCAAAACTTAATTGTTATCTAATTAACTTTATACTATGCATGATGAAATTATTTTTACATCATATTTCCATGAAACATTACTAGAAAACTTAAAATTATTTGTAAGATGTAATAATACATTAAATTTATCAATTTCTTATTGTTACCATGTATTTTTATATACTGACATTTATTTTTATGTTAGTCACTTATTTAGTAGCAAAATTCAATATTTTTTAGATCCAACTTTGGCATGAGAAATTACATGCGTGATGAAATTATTTTTACATCATATTTATGTGAAAATTTACTGGCAAACTTAAAATTATTTATAAGACATAATAGCATATTGAAATTATCAATTTCTTGTTAGATTTAATTTCTTAATATTTATTTACTTACATTTCAAACCTCAAACCTATATTCTATTCTATCTTTTTTTTTTTTTAATGGACTTTATGATCCCTCTTGAAATATATTTGATTAATTATTTGTAAAAAAATTAAGGTTTGAAACCTTAATTTCCACCTATTATATCTTCAATCATATTTGAGAGCATATATTTATTACGAGATATTACACATCCTATAAGAATAATTCTCTATCCATAAGTGCTTGGCTAGGGTTGCTCCGAATTCTTTCTCTTAATTTTTCAATAATTTTTTTCCTAAAGAATTCTTTTCTTGACCTGAACAATCCCCAACACTTCTTTTTTCCATAAACAGAGTTTAGTAGTAAACCATTTCATATCAATTCTTGTACTGTCAACAGTTAAACAAGAAATTATCAACAACAAACGACTTTTATACTATAGGAAGTGTGATAGTTTCTATATACTAAACATAAGTTCCACGACTTTATTCTAAATAATTCATAGTCATAATCATAGTCATCGCTACTATTCTTAGTGAAATTGTTGGGGGAATAAATGAGTTTCCAAAATTCATGAACACATACTCCAATTAAGAATCTCCTGGATAAATGGCAAGAATTTCGACTTTGTAGCTTGCTTTAACATACATATTATCCAGCAAAAATTTGAAGTGTTGGTGCCAATAAGTCTTCACACTTGAGGGATGTTTTTTCTAGCAAACTTTTGCTCACAATCGCATCATGAGGATAATGAATTGCTGGAATCATTTCACCAATATTAGCATTGATTTTCACTGTTTCTTTACTTTCTCTTACGGCTCATTTACTTCATGAATTTCATAAAGAATGGAATAAGGGTGTAATACATATTATTTTATTTAATTAGATTTATAAGCAATTTAAGAATAAACATATAATATAACTTTAATAACTAAATTATCCTCAATTTATTTTCTTTCTCAACTAATCCTAAAGTAATAAGTAGCGGTAGAGGTCAGTGGCGATGGTTGGTGGTGGTGATGGCAATGGCGCTAGTAGTTGATGGTGCTAATAGTAGTAATGGCTACAGTGGTTATAGTAGTTGATGATAGCGATCACGGTGACAGTAGCGGTGGCTATAGTGATTGGTTGTAGTGGCGACAACAGTGGCAATAGTAGCAATGGTAGTGGCAGTAACTGCAATAGTGGTGGCGGCAATAGTGATGGCAACGGCAACGGCAACGGCAACGGTAGTGGTGCCAATGGCAATGGTAGTAGCAGCTGCTATGGTCTGTGGCGACGATAGCGAGGGTGAAGGTGGTAGCAGTGGCAGTGGTGGTGGTAGTGGTAATAGTAATGAGGAATCGTGATTCTTTGATTGAATTAAGGAATCCCTATTACTTGATTTCAAGTAATATGAATTCCTGTGGAATTGCGATTCCGTAACAAAAAACCAAGTAAATGTCGTAATAAGGAATAAGGAAGAAACGAAATTTCAATTTTATGAAGTGAGTGGGCCATTACGATTCATAAATCTCTTCTTCCTTTGCACATCTAGTATTGCTAACAACTACCAAAAAAAATTAAAATACAAAATTCTAAAATCGAAGTATTCCATTTTTGCTCTTCCTACTTGATCTTTTCTTGTATCATAGATCTTAAGTCCTTGCTTTGTTTGTTGAAACCTATTTGGTTATTTGTGTCCTGTATTTTCTTTATCCATTTAATATTTGCTTCTTTGCTCTTGTATACTAAAATGGTGTCATCTTCTAGTATAGTTTTTCCTAATAGCTTAAAGGTTAATGAACCATTCATCAAAGATCCAACTAATGATAGCATATTTGAAACTCTCCAAGAAAAGGATTTCTTAGCAGTGGCAAAAATTGTGACAAATAAGATAGTTAATAAAATTGTTGTTTTAAATGTTATGAAAAGCATTTGGAAGAGTTATGGGCTTATTAATGCTTCTCCTATAAATGCAAATCTGTTTCTCCTATGCTTTAGTAGAGGAAATTATCTTAAGAGAGCATTAGATGAATGTCCATGGTCAATAATGGGTCATTGCTTAATCATTGAAGAGCAGAAGGGTAACTCGAAACTTGAAGATATTCCTCTTAATAACCTTATGTTTTGGGTACAAATTCATGGATTGTGCTTGAATCATATGACATATAATCTTATACTCTTAATAGGAAAGAAAATTGGGGAAATAGTAGTAGTTAAACTACTTGTTTATGGTATAGGGGAATGAAGGAAATTTTTGCACGTTATAATTAAGATGTTTGTAGAGGCTCCTTCGAAGTCAAGTGTGTAGTTGAATGATGGCAAAGGTAAAAGATATAGGGTTTTCTTGAAGTATGAAATACTTAATTATTGGTGTTTTGACGGTGGAAGAGTGGGTCATTGAGTAAGGTATGTGAATTTGAAGGTATTGGGGATGAGCAATTGGGCTTGACTCTTAGAGCTCCTATGGCTAAGAAATGGGAATCAATTGAAGATGAATGCAATTTAATTCAAGTGCTTAAAGAAAATAAAACCCTTAAAAACCCCATTACTAAAGAGAAGGCTAAACCCAGCAATACATATAATGACAAAAATAAGCATACATAACCTCCCAAACCCTTCAATGAAATTACCAACCTCCAATAAACCAATAACCATTTATCACACCCAACCTTAACCAGTAAACGATTATCCCCAAAGTTTAGCCAGCAAAACCAAGAACCACATACCACAAAAAAAAAAAAAAAAAAATTCATTGCTGTTATGTCACTTTCAGAACCTCCTCTTGACCTTAAACTACATCATGCTAGCATTAATACACTAGGATCTATTCACAAACCTAATTTTATTGATCCCATATCTTTATCTCTTCCTCGGCCAGGGGTTTAAATAAAGAGCTCTCTTGTCTCCTTGATGATAAATTCTATTGAGCTTGTAGACACCTAATTTTTGTCCCTCTGTAATCTTAAATTTTATTTCTACAAAAAGGGTCCTAATTCAAAAATAAAAAAAAAAACAAAAAATAATAATAATAAAAATAATAATAAATTAACAAATAATAAAAATACCAAAAAAATAAGAAAAGGAAAAATCATAAAAATTTCGTAGATTTTTTAGAAAGTAATTTATATTAGGAATAATTAGTTTTAATGTTAGTTTTAGTTTTAGTTTTAGTTTAGTTAAAAATTTTATTTTAGGGAATTGAATAGTTTAAATATAATTTAATTGTAATGAATGTCAAGGTACACGCAGTTAGAAAAGGGGAACACAAAAATATACGCTTTGGCCAAGTCCATCCATCATTCATCTAACCCCATGGCCTGCAATAAACCCAATCTCCACTCCAACACCTTCTAAGCTATTACCCTTGACGAACAATCAACATACAACAGCAACAATTGGCAGTAGGCAACCAATTTACGACCAACGTCCAAATAGCAACCACGACAACACAGCAAACCTCATAGCCGATCTTCATCTCTCTTGCACAAATCCACTGATTGTGGCACCCACCCAGTTCACTCCAATACTCAACTGCAGCCCCCATTTACGCTGTATGCCACGCTCACTAACCCTCATTACTATTGCAACGCTTCAATACATACTGAAGCACCTAACATACGACAGCATTTGCTTCACATTGAACACACAGCAGCTCACGGCCATGAACTCTGACCAACATAGACATTTGCAACTAATCAGGATACCTTACACCATTGCTGTCGCTTCGTCCTTCGTCTAACATGTACACCATAGTAATAGCGGATAGCAACATCCACTGATCACGACTAGCGCTGTCTTCTTCGTGGCCACAATCTACCTTCCTTCATCGATGACGCAACCCGCTATTGCATACATAAGCCACGATTTATGGCGTCTCTACTCACTATCCAATCGCACGAACTCACGATGTTGCCTAATAACTGAACGTAAATACACACAGTAATATGTCACAGCTTCACCCTTTCTCCCACACATGCTTGACCATCAACTTAGCACACGAGCACTGCAACTGTGGTCAACATGCCGCACGTTGAACCACTGACGACCACTTCACTGATATCTACGATTGCTTGAAGCACCGTCACTCACAAACTCGCGCACAGTCGGCTGGCAAATAACACCAATAATTCATGTATGAAGAGTCACTGTCCTTCACCGTAACAATTAGTTCAAGTTCGGTTTCTTTAGATTTATTTATTTATTATATTATTATTTTATTATGTCCTTAGTTATTTAACATTATATGTGTGTGTGTGTGTGTGTGTGTGTGTGCGCGCGCGTTAGTTTAGGGCATTTCTTTTAGCATTAGTTTTCTCTATTATATAGATTAGATAATGATTTAAGTGAATGGTTATTTAATAATAGTTATATGAGTATAATGTATATATGTATTACTTTAGGGGTCGTTAAGATTATTTTTTTTATTATATATATACACATTATTATATTTTCTTAGTTAACATAATATATAATATGACTTTAGGAGTTTTAGTATTAGTTCTTATATAAAGTGTATTATATGGAATTATTTTATTTTGGTAGATAGTTATATACATTAATTTAGTGGTTGTTAGAATTAGTTATCTTTTTAAATTTGGCTTTACTTAAGAATTTATCACATGGAAATTGTTTTTCTTTAAATAAAAACTAATAAAAGGCCCTTTTAAAAATAGGATTTTTAGAGTATTTTTTATAAAACAATAACATTCAAGAGTTAGGACTCCTTTAGATTTTTTTTTTAAATAAATCGAATAAATTAAAAACGTAAACTCGGGCAATTTTCAAAAATTAAAATCAACACATTAAAGATTTTTTGAAAGAACTACGATCGTCTGATCCCGACTAACGGGTACGTAGGCACCTTCGGGGCGACGATAAAATATATAGAAACTTAGGTTCTTTTTTCTTTTGATTTTATTCATTTATTTTTTCTTTAAAATATTATAATTAGAAGAATAATCCTAATTTTGGTAAATAGATGGTGGTACCCGTTAAGGTTTAATAGGTTAACCCCCAAATTCGGAACTTTCTAGTTCTTTATTAAAATTGAAATCAAAGACCGGTAGTTAAATCGTAATCAATCAACCCAATTGATTATGGTTTTCTTTCTTTTTCTCGACTCCGGTCGGGTGGCAACTCCAAAAATTTTTCTAAATAAAATACTAGAATTTTTCAATTTTTTTAGTCGAGTATTAATATTAAACGGGTTAGAGTTTAATATTAATCAAAAATGGGAAATTAATTTTAAATAAAAGAAATCGAAAAATCAAGCTCGACAGAGCTCTCTACTATTGTAAAGAATATGTGCCTAAAAAGAAAGGACCAACCATGTGAGGATTTGCCTCTGATGAAGAAGTTTAAAATTGAAGAAGAGAAGACTTTTGAGTTTGATCCTAAAAATTTAAAAGTTGCAATATCCTTAGGTGATAACAGGGGGAGTGATCTGGGGGGGAGGAATTTTATATGTAGGGGTAGTGGAAAAAAGAAAGGATAAAAGAAAAATGTTAGAAATAAAAGAAGAGTTCATGTGAGAACCATGGTGGTGGAAATTTGTGCAGAAAGTGAGTGGTTTGAAGTCCCTATCCAAAGTGGCATTGTAAAGGGCGATGATGGCTGGTCTTCAACAGCTACATGTGAACCATGAGTTTCTTATGTTAGAAGTGTCGAGGGATTAGGCCTCTCGAGACGATTTGTTCCCTTTAATGCCTAATAAATAAATACAAACCTTGTATTGTTTTTTTAATGGAAACAAAAAATCAAAAAAGTAAGTTGGAAAGATTGACGAAAAGGATGAGATTTGCTGGTAGCTATTATGTTAGAAGGAGAGGTATAGCAGGTGGCTTATCCTTTTGGTGGAATAAGGATGTTGATATGGAAATTCTTCAAGACTCGGATCATTTAAGTGATTCAAAAATTAAGTGGTCAAATGGGGATGAGGTAGGCTATATCACTTGGGTCCACTCATCTATAATTTTTGAAAAAAAAAAAAGAAAGAAAGAAAGAATTGTGGAATCAACTTGGAGAGATCTCACAGCAAAGAAGTAAATGGTTATGTAATGGGGACTTTAATGCACTACGCTATGAACGTGAGAAAGATGGGAGAAGAGGTGTAGAACTAAGAGTGTTTAGGGGTTTTAGAGTGTTGGTAAAGGATAATTGCTTACAAGATTCGGGGTACTTGGGTCTTAAATTTACATAGATAAATAGAAAACAAGAAAGGACTTTGGTAAGGGAAAGAATAGATTGAAGGCTTGTTTCTATTGGTCAGGTTGAGTCTTATTCGAATTGTTAAGTTGAGCACATTCTTGTTCCAACTTTAGATCATGTGGCCATTTTACTATAGTTGGTTATTGAGGATAAAGAAGGAAAAAAGATTTTTAGATTTGAAAACACATGGTTAACTTTAGATGAGTGCCAAAAACTAGTGAATGACAGTTAGAGACATGTTGAAAATATAGCTGTTTAGGATGTAGTAATGAAGAATTTAGAGATTTGTAGGAAAAATCTTTAAGAATGGAGTAGGAAAAATTTCCCAAATAATAAAAAGAAAATTGATCAGGCCTTATAAGAACTTACTAATGTGTAGAGTTTTCCAAGTGGCTTAGACATGGATGAGTAAGGTCAGCTATTTGGTGTCTTAATGATTTATGGGAAAGGAAAGAACGGTTTTGGCACTAAAGAGCTCATAAAAGTTGGCTTAAGTTTGGGGTTAGGAATACTTCTTTGTTTCATCATTCTACCATCAATACGAGGAGCAAAAATAGAGTTTCAAAGTTGCAAACTTCAAATGAGGAGTAGATAGAAGATGAGGATCAGATTGTTCATGAGTTTGATCTGCTTTATAGAGACCTTTTTTTCTTCTAAGGCAAGAAGTAATGAAGGATGTTTGGAATGGACAGAGAGTAAAGTTAGCAATTATATTAATTATGTTTTTTCCGCTAATGTAGACGAATTGGAAGTGAAAGAAGTTGTGTTTCAACTCAGTGGACTTAAAGCTCCTAGTCCAAATGATTTTTCAAGTGTATTTTTTCAACGTTTCTAGGTTATTATTAGAAAAACAGTAACGAAAGCGATCAAGTCCTTCTCCTCAATAGGTTCTTTTCACCCCTCTCTAAACTCCACTGATTTGTTATTGATTCCAAAGTGTTCTAATCCCTATAAAGTAACGTAATTTAGACCTATAAGTTTGTGTAATTCTTTTGTATAAAGTAATTAAAAATTTTAGTCAATAGGCTTAAACCTTTCTCAAAAATAATTTCCAAAAATCAAAGTGCTCTTTTTATCAAAAAGAATGATTTGTGACAATATTATTATTGCTCATGAAGCATTCCATTTTCTAAAGAATAAAAAGAGAGGAAAGAAAGGTTTTGTGCTATTAAGGTTAATATGAACAAAGCTTATAGTCGAGTTGAGTGGAGTTTTTTGAGAAGTGTATTACTTAAGTATGGTTTTGAAAATAAGTGGGTGAATTGGGTCATGGAATGTGTCTCAACAATGAATTTCAATATCCTTATGAATGGAAATAGAGTGTCATCCTTTAAGCCTAGTAGGGGCTTAAGACAAGGCGCTTATTACCTTATTTGTGTATAATAGTGGCTGATGTACTCTCTAGTGGGTTAGAAAGGAATGTTAGGAATGGTTTTTTTTCTAGACTAACAACTAAAAATACTTGTCCTACTTTGTCTCATCTATTTTTTTGGAGACGACTCTCTATTCTTTCTTGAGGCAAAGGAGAGGAAGTTAGGAAATTGATGGAGATTATTGAGGCATATTGTTGTGCTTTGGGTGAAAGGATCAATTTTGAAAAATTGAGCATATATTTTGGTCGAAATATGAGTGAGGAAGTGAAGAGAATCATTGGATAGCAGCTAGGTGTTCCTTTAACAGACAATCCAGGCATGTATGTGGGGCCTTCCTACTATTTAGGGAAAATCTAAGTATGAGGCCTTGAGTTTTGTTAAAGAGAAAGTGCTAAAGAAGCTCAAAAAGATGGAAACAAAGGTTATTAACTGAAGCAGGGTGTAAGATTCTTATTAAATTAGTAATAATGTCTATTCCTAATTACTCCATGTCTTGTTTTAGTTATCCCTTGAAGTGGTGTGATGAGATGAATTCGAAAATAGCTAATTTTTTCTAGGGTAAAAAAAAGGAGCATAAGATTCACTGGTGCAATTAGGATAAGTTGACTTTGGCTAAGAAGTATGGTGAGATGGGTTTTAAGGATTTTCACATTTTTAACCTTGCATTACTTACTAAGATAGCTTGGAGATTAGAGGTAAATTCATCGTATTTATGGGCAAGAGTTCTTAAGGGGATTTACTTCCCTACTTGTGATTTCAAGGAAGCATCTCAAGGAGGGAAGTCCTCTTAGGCTTGAAGTAGTGTTTTGTAAGGTAAAAATTGTATGTTTCAAGATGGTTTGTGGTAAGTTGGTAATGGGGAACAGATTGATGTTACAGTAGACAAATGGATGCCTCTATTGGAAAATCATACTCCTAGATTAAAGGATGGTACAAGTATGCAAGGGATGAAAGTGAAGGATTTAACTCTAAATGATTGTAGGGCGTGGGATACTATATAATTAAAACAGATCGTACAATACAAGGAAGTAGAATGCATAAAGAGCATACCTTTAAGGGTTTTGAACCAGCCAGATACTATAGTTAGGCATGGGAACTTCACAATCAAGTCAATTTATCATCACTTGAAACTCAGAAAGATGCAGTTAACATCAACTCCTAACCTGACTGGAAACTTGTCCAAAGATCAATGGAAGACTATATAGAATTCTAACCTACTTCCTAAAATCAAACACCTTTTATGGAGGTTAGGGAGGAATTCCTCACCAATAATAGCAAACTTGGAACAAAGACATACGACTTCGATGTTTGAATGTAAGATTTATGGTGCAGTAAAAACAATTGAACATGCCCTACTTTTTATGAATGGACTTCAATAGTTTGCTTTGGAGTTCTTGGTTTAAAGGTGCCAAGATTTGAGGATTTGAAGTTTCTAGAGTGATTAGATAGTGTCTTATGCAGATAGAAGGAAAAGTTTGGCTCTTGAAACATCAGTAGGAGTTGTCACATGGAATATATGGAAATTGTAGTGTTGGGTAGTGTTTGAAGATGAAAAACCAAATCTTAATGGGGTTATTAGGGGTTCTCAAGCTCTAATCCGAGATCTGAAAGAAAAGCATGTATCTTATGTCGAATAAAGGGAAAATGTAGGATCAAATGGTGTTTAGAGTAAGCTGAGAGGGATGACAATGAAAATCAACATGGATGGTGCATGGAAGTCAAGAGGTGAATAAGTGGCCATTAGCGCAGTTGTTAGAAATAGTTATGGGAAATTGATTTTAGGGAGTACATTGGTTTTTTTTTTTTTTTGTGAATGTAGAGGATGTAGAAAGCAAAACTATATTTCTTGTGGTCACTATGGCACCTAAGGAAGGCTGAAACTCGAAAGTTTTATACAAATATAGGTTCTTTTCCAAAAAATATTATGAAAAAGGGCCCTTTATAAAAAATATTACCAATATGGTATGCGCCTTCACTTAATTTTTTTTTTTTTTTAACTATAGGCAATTAAACTAAAAGCGCATGGATTGCATACACCTTCAGTTATTTTGAAACACTAAAGGTGTATGCAATGTTATAGAACCTAAAACTGAAGGCACAGCCACTACATGCACCTTCAGTATACCATATATATATATATATATCCCAATCCACGCAAGTAGACTTTATTCTCATCGTTATCAATTTCTAAAATATCTAAAACACAAAGAAAACATGAGGAAACTCATAGTTGAAGTACTAGAACATTTTTTAACACTAGTGTACGTTTGAAATATGTAATAATCCATAACTTGTAACCGAAAATTTTTTTTTTGATCGTTTTAGTAGTACTCCATATTATGCGATTTTTTTTAGAAAAAAAATTATTACTATATTATGTACATTTCGTAGTCATAGATGTACCGTAAGTTGTGTAAATTATTAATATTTCATAAAAATTTATTATATTTTCTCTAAATTAAGGTATTTTTTGTGTTTCGATAGATAAGTTATATGAATGTAAGCATGAAAAATCTTGAAATGTAAATGAAAATTGTTATGTATATATATATTGTGTTTGTAATGTATTAGGTCGAATTAACAAGTTAAAGTTAAGTAATACATGGCACAGCTTAACAAGATGACTTCGTGCATTTTGTAAAATTGTTGCTCAATGTGTAGATAAAGTTTCTAATGTCATCTAAATATTCGGTTTATCATGACATTACTAGAATGAAAATAGCAGATTACGTGAAAGTTATTGTGTATACTAATGGAAATATTGTGATAGGTAGCTAAGGGTTAGAGTATGACAGGTAGCCTATTAAGAAGTTGAAGAGTATGAAGAATTCAAACTTCTCTCACTTCAGTCAAAAAATTTGTAGATGCATTGAAGTTGACCCTAGTGATGTTAAACTCATGCACAGGTAACCCTTTTTCCATGATGCTAGAGTTACTTACAAATTGATGGCCATTAGAGACGATAAAGATGTTAAGAATTTCATTGAGATGGTTGAGTCTTTTAGGGAACAGAGTATTCAAGAAGTGTACGTAAGGCATATTGGGGAATCGAGTGCTCAGGATGAGCATGAAATATATGAGCTAAACAATCCAACCCTTTTGGATCCTAATGTGCATTCAACAATGACCGATACAAAGCAAACAAATGTGGATCCATCAAATGACCAATATATGGATTTCTTATAGTACAAGCACATAAATATCATAGAAGAGCAACGTAATAAAGCATTGAGTCCCATTATCGAACACGAAAAGTCTTATGATCCGTATGTGGAGAGAATGCACATAGACATAAATGTCGATGATGATGGGCAGAATGAGGCAGATAGAGATGGTGATGAGGATAATGTTAGCCTCGAAAATTACTACACTAAGAATTTGGAAGAGCCCCAAGTGAGACCATATGTTGTCAAGAGCAAGCGCCATTGTCATACTAGTGAAGTATTATCTAACAATCAGTTTCAAGGCTTTCTACAAATAAATGAACCGATGGATAAGATTGTGAGAGATCTTATCTCATTTTACAACAGCTAGTACGATGGAAGCGACTATGTAACATTTGAGAGAGATATTAATGAAATGTGCAGCAACATCAGCAATTTTGATGACACAAGTGTTGATATACATTTCAACATGAAGAAGAATCTCATCGATGCAATGAAGTCATTCCACTTGAAGAACCACTGTGATTTTCATGTGGACATTTTGAAATTGACTATATACACGATCTACCATAACAACAAAGAACAAGATTATAAGTAGAGGCTATGAGCTTGTTTGAAGAAAGTAGAGGATATTTTCAAAATAACAATTTTAGAGGGTTCGTATACTTGTGTGAACCCAATGATAAACCAAGATCATCCTTAGCTTAACGGCAACATAATGGCTAGGTTATTCATCAATAGTGTATGGAAAACCACTAATGTTAAGATATCTGATCTTGCAGTTAACATACAAAACATGTATGGATACATAATAAGCAATAGAGAGGGTTTCAAGGCCAAGAGGAAACTGTTGAGATAGTATACAGTAACTGAGAGAAGTCATATAATGAGTCGCTGAGACTATTTAATACAATGAAGTTGAGTAATCCGGGGACATATGTAAATTAGAGCTGGAGTAGTTTGTTAAAGTAAGGTAAATCCTAGTTTAAGTAGGTTTTCTGGACATTTAAGCCATATGTAGAAGCCTTCAAATACTGTTGACCCATTATATGTGTCAATGGCACATTCTTATATAGAAAGTATGAGCATAAGTTGTTGGTAGTTTATAGCATGGATGGGGACAATTCAATAGTTTCATTAGCCTTTACTCTTATTGATACAAAATTGGTAGAAACCTAGAGGTAGTTCTTATGGAAGATTAAAGTGCATATAGTAGACCAAAAGGGGAAAACCTTAGGTCTTGTATCCAACAAGACATCGAGTATTGATTTTGCGTATAAGGAATCATCAGTAGGCTAGCAGCTACCGTTTGCAGTTTGGAGATGCTATTTGCGACATGTTGCTAGTTACTTCAATACAGTCCATAAAAACCAATTATGCAAGAAACTTGTATGGTTTGCAGGTGTTCAAGTACAGAAAAGGAAATTTAAATGTTTCATGAAGAAAGTTGGCATAAGCTAAGGAGGACGCTCCCGCATAATTCAACAATGTTGATTTGGATAAGGGAATACTTACATATGATGGATATTATCGTTTTGGATACATGATATCAAACATTATCGAGAGTTATAACTCTATTTTAAAATCAACATGTAGATTACCTATCGCTGCTTTAGTGAAGAAAATATTTTATAACTGTATTGCCTATTGGGAGGAGAGGCATAAGGATGCCAAGGTAGGGATAAGCTACAGGTAACCAAATTGAGAGTAGTGCAAGATACTATTCAGCATCCGATATATGTAGTAGATGTGTACCACACACCGTTTAACTTATAGACGACACAGTAGGTACGATATGATAAAGTTATCCTCTTTGCTATCCTTCTATCAAACGTAAGTGCTAACTCTCGTTGTTTCGCTAATTGTTTCTTTTCTTTTTTTTTTTTTCTTTATGCCAGTCAGGTTGTTTAAGAGTCTTATATAAAGGAGTTACTGCAGTTACTACCTTACTGTTGGGTGACACATTTAGATTACTTGGGTACTACCCATATGTTTCCACATCATTGAATAGTACTTTCTAGACCGTATCATCCAACAATTTGGTGGATGCCAATACCTTTTACAAGATGTCGATGCCTCTAAGCAATTCCACCAGCTAGACCTCCAAGGTAGGTACATCTAAGCTTGAGAACAGAAACATGGATTCTTAGTATACATTCAAGATCCTCGATAGGTCAATGAGAGTTACTAGTCGTAGTATAGAGATATCACCCAACGTTACATTACACACTAGGGAGTTGTCATCAATCGACTAGTAAGTACATGTGAAACCATCCATTAGTTTCTACACTCGTACGTACTTGTTATCATATATTCTGACACATGTTTTTCTACTTATTTCAAGTCGACTCGCTTAGGAGTATGCAGCTGGCACTTAAGTATCCTCCAACACTTAGTATTGCAGATGGAGCACTTCAGTTTGTTGAGTAGTATAGTGGCCTCATTCTCTACCCACAGCACGAGGGCATACAACAGCCATCCCATGTAAACCACAACAAAGAGTAGAGACCACCTTTGATCGAGGATGTATCGGCTCCTCGTGCACGACCCAAGGGTAAAGCTAGAGTTCAAAAAGGTAAGGCTCGATCGAGACATTGTTAGGTAAACCTCAATGATGATATCACACCATATGGGCGTCATTCTATTGACCTTAGGCAAATTAGTGGGGATATAGCACTAATCTCGGGTCAGGAGTTACCTCCACCTTAGGAGTTGAATCTAGCTTTAGGGTTGGATCTAGTTCTTACATGACTTTCGAGTTCCAACAACATCTTGATCTTATAACACCTCAAAAGCGATGTTCTACCCTCCACTCAATTATCCATGGGTCAGGGCATCGCTTAGCTGCATCCGTCCCCTCCAGTCGATCCAATTCCTCTTAAGGAACTTGATCTCAACAATCCATCACCTCAGTCTATGCAATTGGGGGTAGGGAGGGGAGGGGAGGGGAGGGGTTCACTTCTTTCTCGTGCCTTGAGGACCCTCACACAGCATAGGTAACAGTAGATATGTTTGTTTATTTTTTTCTTTTCTCCTTTTTTGGTCATTGTATTAACGTTAACATTGAGTTATAACAAATTTTGTATATATACTGATTATTCGAAATACAATTCAGTTTTAATCAAAGATTACAGTTCAATATATTGTTTATTTATCCTGGCATTACAATTTGCAATTATTTTTTTCGGTAACCAACTTGTGTAGTCATTGGATGATCATTCAGTGCGCTGATTTTTTGTCCACTTGCTATCTTTGTTAAAGCGTTTTACTAACTATGATTTTATACAATCAATTTCTGTAACAAACTTCCCATTCAATTTGCAATGTATGGTTGGAAGTTCATTACTTAATTGCATGGGATTGAGAGAAATTACTACGTTTAATAACAATTATTTTTAATCACAAATTATCTTAATTTTGAAAATTTTACACTGAAGAGGCATATACTAAATGCGCATTCAGTTTGATGTTTACATTTAAAGTGCATTTAGAACATGTGCCTTCAGTTCAAATTCCAATTTCATGGTATACTAAAGACGCATGTACTAAATGCGACTTCAATACAAAAATTAAGAATAATTGAAGGCCCACACAAACTATACCACATTGGTAATATTTTTCATAAAAGGTTCGTAATATTTTTCAAAAAAAGAGTCCATACTCTGTGTTTATTGAATCGAATTTGAATATAGTCATTCGGCCCTTGACAAAGCCGAACATCCTAATACACTGGGTTACGGCCCGAGTGATCCAACAAATAAAAGACAGTCGGTTTAAGTTCCAACGTTTTCAATTGTAGTCATATTTCACGAAAGGTAAATCGTATAACCGATTGGGTAGCTTCCATGAGGGATGTATCCGATGGAATAGTAGTGCAACCCCAGTCCCATCTTCAGAAGTTACTCTTAGTCGAGTTTCTTGCTATTTCAAGTTTGGATTTTGTAATTGTGGATGATCATGGTTAAAAGTTAACAAAGTGAAATATGTTTTATTCCCAAAAAAAAAAAAAAGAAACACTCAGACACGATCGGTTTTTTGTTCTTTGACTGGGTTCGACTTTGATCAAATCGAAGTGAGAATTTACTCTCTTATAATAAGTCTAGGGACTATTAGAAATCCATTAAACTCGGTTTTGTTGCTTGACTTGGCTTATAGGATGAGATTGTTTAGGGAGAAGCTGGAGGTGCTTACCGGAGATGGTAAAGAGAGAAAGTATGGTGTATTACCCGAGCTCCTTTATTCATAGAAGTGAGTTTCGAATCAAATGGCCATACCACTTCTTCTCCCACAAACATGTTGCACCTGTGCCTAACTAACTTGATGCTGCTGGGTTTTGTTTCCAGAAATGGCTCAAGTTCTTTGATACTTCCTTAACGAGGACTTCAGTATATCTTTGACACAAGATTGTGCAGAATTGCCCTGGCATGCACCTAAGACCTAACTTAAGTTTTTGTTATTTCCAACGCTGAAGGTAGGGGAAGAAGAAGAAACACGTTAAAGTGCCGGTTTTTCCTTTTATTTTCAATTTAAATTTATTTATTAAATATTACTAAAATTTGTTTAATAATGAACCCATTCACAAAGGCCATAATACTCGAATGATGTTGCAGTCTACCCTAATACTTATTAGATCACTCTGTTTTTCTTAGGCTTTTATTATCATTATCAAGAATCAAGAGTCCCTTTTTTATGTTCTAAAACTACACCCAATAAAAATCCATGATGAAAATTGCAAAACTAACAACTAAAAGGGAAGAATAATCTAGGAAAAGAAACATCTGCTATCCTCTATTACACAGTTCCTAGATTAAATTACAAGAAGATTTGCATTGCAGAGGAAGAAAATTCCTCATCAATTGCCTATTTGCTCTGCAGCCTACCACCAGAGATTGGCGTGACGACCGGAAAATATCTACGGCGGCATAGGTAAGGGAAAGATATAAAACAATGAATGAATTTAACTGATCCTTTAGCAGCCTACAATCTAGATATTGCCAAACTGAAAATCCTTAGTTTATATACAACATTATCATGACTATTGACTGCAAAACTTGCTTCCCTATATTGAAAGAAACAAAAACCGGTCGTTAACTACCACAATCGTCATCTCATGTTGCAGCAGAGAGGCCGGCCTTGTTCTCTCAATTTCTCCCACATACATGTCATCTGCCGAGGGGACTGATAATGCGCTGTATAATAATCTTTAATGCACCCAAACTGGCAGAATTTGTAGCTGTGCACATACTCCACCGGTTTCGTGCTGTTGAACTGCTCCACCCACATCCCCACGCTCACATCCTCCATCTTGAACAACTGGCAAAAGAAAATGTCCTTCCTTCAAAATGTGAACGATATGATAAAAACAGTAACTCAGATTTCATTTTGTTTCGATCCTTTTATCTTACCCTCAATCTAAGTCTCTCAAACTCGGATACAATGAAATTTGCTATGTCGGATGACAAAATGTAGCCTGGACCATTTGCATAGGGTGGGTATTCTTCTTCAGGCCATTCCTAAAACCATCAAAGGAATGATGGTGAGGACAAATAGAGACCTTATATAATATAGCCAAACAGAAATACCACATTCTCCATGTAAAAAGCACCAAGAGGAATAGTTAGGCTGAAAACACATAAAAAATTTATGCTTTTGTTCATGAGTACAGACACCACACAAACCTGACATCTAATATCAATGTGAGCAAGAATCAACACAAACCTGACATCTAATATCAATGTGAGCAAGAATCAACTACATGAACTATCTAGCAGAAGCCAGAAGATAATCATATTCTCAAGCAGCAACCCCATGTTCAAGGCCTCATAGGATATTCGCAACCAATGAACAGACATTTTGCCTCATTAAAACAAAGTTTAGGCTACTTTCATCACATTCTTCATAAAAACGAATCACTATATCTAGAGAACTATCTTGGGCAGCTGAGTTCAACCAAAGGCACTGTCTGGAAGCAAAATGATAATGAGGAACTAGATAAGATCAAGAATGCTAATATCCAAGTTCACACAACACACAGACACACACACACACACACACACACACATATATATATAGAGAGAGAGAGAGAGAGAGAAACATGGATGTTTACAACGAAATTCTCGAACGTACCAAAATTATGCATCAATTTACATGAAACTGGTTGGTAAATTCACAGACTTACTTCTCCATTTAAATTATAACAAAGAGTAAATAATGCCGACAATGGAGGACAGAGACACATCAACATAAAAAATAAAGATAGCAAGGCACAATCTTGGTCGTACCTCATATGTGACAGCCCATTTACCGCTACGCAGGGGCTTGTGGTAGTAATTTATATTTCCAATATATAAGCTCTTTCCTTCTGGAGCTTTCTTTGCTTCACCTAAAACTGCATCCACCCTTACAAATGTATCATCGTCCCCTTTCATAATATATTTGGCTGAAGCTACACGGACCTGGAGAGATGATTTAGTAAATGCATTAGTCTTTTAGCAGGAACATGAAAATGATATTTTGTCCATCAACTCCTACACTTAGAACTCACCCCATATTCACAGATAGCAACAGTCTTCAAGACAACAAGGTCATAATTATCCATGTAAGGCACTATGACAATATCGCCAAAAAACTCTGCCTCTTTCTTTAGCTCCACATTCACTTCCTTGCGAGCATGCTGTACACAAAATCATCAATTCAGAAAAACCTCTTACTTTCAAGACCTTTGACATATTATGCAATCTCGGTAAAGATACAACTATAAGATGCCACTCCTCTTACCAAAGCCACAAAAAAACGAGCTACCACAGTTGAAGATTTGAGGAGGTTGTGTTGCATCCAAGACTTCCTCACAGCCATCCGCTCAGCAAAATGATTTCCAGCAGAAAGAATACCGATAAACATTTCAACAGGGTGATCAGGAAGAGGTGGAGCTTGCCACCTACTTGACAACTCAAGATGCCTCTGAGGAGCATAATTAGGATGCAAGGTAGGCAGAGCAGCAGCAAACAGAGAATGGACATCAATATCCCCATTCAAAGTTAACCCAGTGGCATCCTCCAAAGCAAAGCCCTGATGACAATAACAAAAAATTATATATCTGAATGGAGAAGAAACAAACAACTGCCAGAACGTCATTTCTTAGTCAAATATCTGTTATTTACCGTGCGGTATGGAAAGGAAGTTATATGTCTGCCATCAACAGTAACATGATATCCTTCTAGTCCAGCACTAAGGGTCATCACAAACAGCTTGTCTTCAGCAAATGGGTATGGCCATTCCACTGTCACCTTCTTTGTTTGTCCTATAAGCCGGTTCAACCACCAAGTTGCTTTGGACTCCTCTGAGTGATTATCATCATCGCGTATCCACTTCTCACACTTCAACTGGCCATCAACTGTGGAGAATTAAAAGGAAAGAGATTCACATCATGGTTTATGAATTATATCAATCACACAGTCGGCATGGAGCTAAAGATAACCCTTACTTTTTTGCTCTCACCCAACTGCCTAGCCCAACTACGAGTACTTGTATATCCATTCAGAGACATAAATTCTTTCCTACGTATAATATAAAACCTCATTCCATTACCCAAGATAATACAAAACCCTTTTCTAGTCTTTTTCCTTTTAATTTTCATTGCAACAAAAGATTCAAGTAAATAATAAGCTCAATAAAGATCCCCTCGGCTAGATCATTAGTCACTATCTCCTAATACTTTGTCTCCAAGAAGGCACAACTACCAAGTCAAATCTCAGACATCGACACACAAACACAAACCTAATGCTACAATAACCAAAGAGAGAAACCAACCATTCACCAACACATATAAAACCACTCGATTCGAACCACAAGACATAACATATAAGAAACATAAGCACCACTCACCAGTCTCCTCATCAGCCTTTGATAACCAGCCTTCACACCTCTGTGCAGTCCCCCACTGCATCCTATAACATGTATTCTGCTCGATAACTGGCTTTCCGCTCCAATCCCCTTTTATCCTGGGATTGAAATGCAATATCCTAGGTGGGGCCTCTCCTTCCACTGTTCTCAACCCCTGAAGTTCCATAAAAAACTGTGAAACCATAACCTCATCATTACCATCCTTCAAAAGCGTAATCTTTGGATCCTTTTCGGCGTGAGCCACCCTTGGCTTCCCTACAACCGTAATATGCGATCCCAGTGTCAGCCCACATGGAAGCACCATGATCCTTTTACGGGACAAAAAATCTGAACCCGATATCGATATCGAATGCGGGCATGATTCCGATACGTTTTTGGTTCTCTCCACGGTGATTTTCGCTTTCCCTGATCGTAATTCATCCCAGAATTTAAAACCCACTTCGCATGCAACCTTAGCTGACTTATGGAGCTCGGATAACCCAACAAAGGATGCGTATTTGAAGGCTTTTACAAAGTTCAAACCCGACACGATCTTTGGCTTTTTAAAATTGGGTAACTCGGTGAGTCGACTCGGTGCTAACTCGTTCTTGGAAACAGTGATTTGTGGGCGAGTTGGGGCTTCCTTCTCGAATTTTTGGAGATTAATTTGTTGATAATGACTTAGTGTGTTATCTGGGGACAAAGAACCGAACCCAGAGAAGATAAAAACATAAGGGATTTCTACAGTAACTAAGAGTATATATAAAACTCCTACAAAGATCAAGATTTGAATGGATCTTTGTCTTGTCAGTGACCAAAACATGTCTAGTTTATAATCAAGCTTGTTCCTTCTCATTCTGGGTATGCTTAAAGTCAAGAGAAGATCAAAACCCAGAAACAGAATTGGCTGAAACAGAGGAAAGATAGATGGTGGTGGTGGAGGATTTTAGAGAGAGAGTAAAGGTTTGCAATAAGGTGGGTATTTTGATTTCAGCAAACCCTAACCCCAACTCCCTCAAGGAATAGGAAGAAGAGGAGAAAGTGGAGGAGTTAGGTCATCAACATGGAACGGTTACGCGTGAAGAAGAAGAAGGGAGTACAACAGAAAGGGATGTGTAGAGAGAGAGAGAAAGAGAGAGAGAAGAAAAGAAGTGTGTTTGTGATGTTCGTCGGTCGGTGGTGTAACGGGAATTAGGAAATAGGAATTTTTTTATTTTTTATTTTTTTCTTTTGCTTCTTTTCTGCTTTTTGTATGGAAACTAGACAGAATATTAAGCTTTTTGAAAATTCTAATGGAATAATAATGGTGTGGATCGCGAGAGAGAGAGCCTTTTATAACGTAATGTTAGGCATGGCTGCTCTGTCCCGCTCTTGTTTCATTGCCTTAATCTACTGGGTCAAACATAAGTACACTACGCTGCCCCTGTTTTACATAATACATAATTATTTGTATCATAATCGTATTATCACATATCGAGTTTTTAATAGTATTAAACTCTATTTTTCTTTTACCAACCATCATACTATAAACATTAACAGTGAATAAATTAAATCTAATCATCTAAGCACAATGATTTTAACAATTTATATTCATATTATCCTATCATATTCAAAATTATCCACGATAATTTTATTTGCATAGCTTTATATTTCTATTCATTATTTATTTTCATTCATGATGAATATTGAATGCTGATTACAATCTCTCTTTTTTTTTTTTGTGTTAATAGTATAAGCTTTATGAAGTAAGTGAAGCCACATTTAATCTTATGCTATTTTGTTATTGTTGATTTCAAATTTTATTATGTGGTCAGCTGACAGGAGAGACAAATACAATGGGGGGAGGCAATCAATTCAAGGAATGAACCGTTGGTGCTATAATTGCCAGTGGAGATTGCCGTGTTATTTAGTAACGGTGGGTCCATCATCCAACACATCTAATTCAAAGCATTTAAGAACTTAACGACTTAAAAGATGCCATTTTAAACGATAACTACAAAACAGTTCTAACATAAAATTAATTCAACTTAGAGTTACATTACAAGCTATAATAATTGGAGTTTTTACATTTAGGTTCTTTATTTTAACAGCATTCATACAGTTTTTTATTTTATTTTTAATTTATATTTATTAAATTTGAATCGTTAAAAATATAATTAATTAAAAAGTTCAAATTTAATTAATATATAATTAAAAATAATATAAAGAACTATGTCGATATCCTACAAAACCCTGGAAAAATCGTATTATTTACCGATTAGACATCAGTGATATATATACCTTTTGGGAGAACCACTCAAACGTTTCCAATGAGAGATTTATAAATGGCATGTCCTTTTGGAGTTTGGCCAACAATTCATGCTTTTTACTAAGTTATTTAACGCCTCTTCTTTTTCATGTAGTTTTCCCAAAGATGGTGACAATTCAGTGCTCTTTCCGTAAAAAAGAAATGTCAAGTTGTATGGACATCAGTTTCAAGGAGATATCACGGTTACTTTAATATTAGACTGTTCCATCCTTTATCTAAACATTAAAATTGTATAGGAATTAATTTTATAAAAATTTGAACGGTTAAATAATGAATTGATGAACCTATCCACCATGGGACTTCTGTGTTAAAGAGAAAATAGGTTTTAAAGAGCTCTCCACATGAGAAATAACTATAATTTCAAATAAACCAAAATTTTTGTTCCCTTCCTTTATTATAAGAAGAAGTAAAAAGGATACTCACTCTCGATTTACGTTGCTATAATATCATTTCTATTATATCCTTATCCCTTATGAAGAGTTATTGCAGGTTTTGTCTTTGCATTTTAGATCTAAAATAGTATTTCATAAATAATATCTATCATATAATTATGTATTACTTAAAGTTACGAATAGCAATTCAATACTACAGTTAATCATTTTTTTCTCTAAAATACCTTTATTAAAATCAGAATTAACCACATGACAACCGATTACAGCTCTATTTTACTCCTCAATAATAGTATTACTTTATAGTTTTATTTCATTTAGCAAAATAAATGGGTTGTTAATTATATTGGATTGTCAAAAGCAAAACAAATTTGTACAGTAAAAGGAAAATTGGAACATAAATTTTAAATAAGGAAAGGAACAGAAAGATTAGTACTTAATTTGTATTTAATTCCTCAATGTTATAAAACTTGACAAAGGAAGTACTCATGTTAACCCTAGTAATGTTTTGTTAGCTATTGACACATATCATCTCCTAAGTGGTCATAATAATTAACTTAATTATTAACTATTATTAAATATATTAATTAATCAAATTAGATAGTAAATAAGATAAAAAATCTTAAATATTTTTTCTCAATTTTCTTTTTATTTTTTATAATCTACATGATTTTAATGAGATAATATAATTTAATATATCTCATAGTAAGTGTAAAATGCCCTATAAGTTCACTTAAGGTCAGTAGCAAAATGGGAAATAACCATCATCAGCATTCTACTCATATAAGCAACAATTCTCTTATCTTTTCCATAAATCTAAAGTTTTCTCTCATCCATTAAATCCCTAACTACTCTCTGATTCTTTTTCTCTCTATCACCAACTCTCTTCCTTCCTCTTTCTTGCATCCCACCATCACTTAAATCTTTCTCACTTAGAAATCTATGAGTGCAAAAGCATAATTTTAAGATTGAACTTTATTTTCTTTAGCCCTTTCACTTATTAATTAGGGGGAAATGATAAGTATAACATAAAATTGTGTGTTGCAATAGCTTGTGGTACAATGCTTAGAAGGAGGCCATTACATCAAATTCAATAAGCAATTGTGGGTTCATAAGGTTTCATAGAATTTTATAATTAGGTGATCATTATAGATGGATAGGTTAAGAATTAACTAATTTTGCTACTGGTTAAATTAAAATTATAGTGAGGACAATATGAATCCCTATTAATTGGATTTTTTGAAGACAATTCCACATTCATGAGGTTTTAATCAAGAAATTAAATTCCCAAGTTCAATTTTATTCTCTACAATAGGTCATCCTAAGTGATGTTATAGTGGACTTGGTGGGGGCAATGCACCATACCACGTGTACACCTCGGTTAACCGGTTATGGTACAAAAACTGGCCAATTGTATAATGTGCCCTATCAACTACCTCAATTTGTATGGAGATCTCGTCGATCACATAGCTTTATGGGTCGATTAGGTTATCTTTTATAGGGTCCTCATTTACTATTTAGGTCATACTTAATAAATTAGGTGAAAATCATGTATAAGACTTAAAAGAACTTTAAGCCTTTAGCATAGATAGGTTTCAATTACTCATATTTTTTTTTTCACCATAGGAATGGACTCTATTGTAACTTATTTACAAAGTGTTAAGAAAACTCCAAGTACATAGTTGCTGTTGAATATTGTATGTGTATATAGTTTAGTAAATGAAAATGAACATAAAGCAAGTGCTAGTCACATATTGATAGTTTTATCATACTATAAGGGTAATGATATGAAAATATGATGTTTAAATTAGGCACTAAAACCCACATGCAGCTAGATGGTTCTCAACTAATTAGTTGCTATAATACAAGTTAATTTTCTAAAAAGAAGATGTAATCAAATGTCCTTTTAAATAATTATAATGGACCATTTATATCAATGACTAATATTAATGACGAACCTAAGATGACTAGATTGGTATCGACTAAGTTATTCATATTATCCTTCACACCTATATATATGTATATATATATACATAATGAAAAATAATTAATATTGTCATTGTTCCTTTAGTATGTAAGCTTATGTGTGAACTTTCGATGTGGCAATCATATGTAGTGCATGTAATTATTATTTGTACTAGGTGTCATTGCTTACCCTATTTTGTAATTTTTAATTTTCAAGTGATGTATGTAGCTTGAACTCCAAAACTAGGATAGGAAGCAATTTGGGCAATTGTTGGATGATAGACGAATTTAGTTTAAATTTAGGCTAATAGGATTTTTATTTAGTATTTTAAGTATTTGGAGACCGTAAAAATTTGTAGTAAATAAGGTTGACTTGGTAGGAGAGTTTTGCAAAACTAATTAAATACAATTTGAGGAATTTTAGTTGATTCTAACCCTTTAATGTTCTTATCACATGTAGAATATGTGGTAGACTAGTCACATCTTTGTCTTTAGCACATGAAAATTTAAATGGTATTAGAGTTTAAATTCTTAATCTTTAGAAAGTTTGAAAAAATTATTTGTAAGGCAATAACATAAAAATTGTGGGTGGAAACCTAGTTAAAATCACTTGACCTTTAAGCAATCTTATTTTTCTTTATCTATTATGAAATGTTGGAAATATATTTATGAATTTTTGCATACACGACTTAAACCGATAATTATCCGACTTAAATCCTTAAACAAGTAAGTTTCTATTTTAGCCATTTGAATTATAAGATAAACAAAAGTAATGCTTCTAATGACACCATTACCATCTAATCAACGAACGAGTGGATAAAAATAACATGTTTCTATTTATTAAATGGCTTGGTTGAACATTTTGGGTTTCTAATTTTTGAACTACATATCAAGGAAGTGGATCCTCTTAGTATCTCAATTCCTCTTAAGATACTATTTAAGATTCTACCACGTGAAATTAATAGTTAAAATTATCGAAAAGAAAATGGTGTCAAAATAATATCATAATATAATTCAAGAATTTAGACAATTATTATTATTGATTTATAAATTGAGAAAGACTAAGAAAAGCAAAATTGTATCGATGCAAAACAACATATCAGTGATCACTGCTAATATATAATTGACACATACTAACTATGCATGAAGACATTTATTTTCCCCTAAAACAATGTTGATCTGTTGCTTCTATCGGTAGCCTTATTTATAGGACACTTCCCGGAAGTTCCTTTTGTTATATAAAGCTAGACTAGCTTCGTGACTTTTGATTCACACGCTTTTATTTGTTTATTCAAGATGGAAAATAAAAATCCGAGAAACCATGTTGTCTTCATGAGCAAGTTTTTATTTAGTTTCTTGCAAGTGAAATGCACTAAGGAAGTGGAATGAAAAGTGGATCGTGTCAAATCACTTTAACACCATACGATGAATGGGACCAGGGACCCAATTGACCAAAAGCTGCCCTTCTTGTTATAAAATTGTGTTACTGCGAAAAGGATAGGACTTTACCGTCGGAAGCCACACGATTTACTTTTTACATCTCTGAAGCAATCGTGAGTCGGGACATAGGCAAAGTACATATTCACATAATTCATTTATATTCTGATAAGTATAATAATTATTCCCGAACATTATCTTCAAACACTTGCAAAATATTTGGTTTAGTTTAGTTTGTTCACTTAAAATTCAGGAGATGAGTACGGAAACCTATTATATTCTAAAGCTTATTATAACCTATGTGGTTAGATATATTACAAAGTAACTATTCAGTATGAAAAACTTATGTTTAGTGAGGTATATAACATACCATAATATTACCACGAAATACAAATATGTACTTTGTGAATTATAAGTTTCAAGTCTTATAGTTTACTACAACCTTCGAGGAACATTTTAACAAATGTGTATATCACCAGTAAATATAATTAGATTTAGAAGATACGACAAAAAAAATTAATCAAGTCAGACTTAGCCCTTTTTCGCTTCGATAATACTTTCTTCTCGAAAATGAGGGCCGGAAGGGAATCAGCCTCTTCTAAGGTTTTATTATATTGGTGAGTATTGTGTTGTAATATAAAAACCTGTTTCTTATGATACCCAACAAAATAGCCTGTATGTAAGGCCATTTGAACTTGAAATAATCACAAATATATTTTAAAATCAGGGAAAATATAGTATATTCGCCCCTATTTATTTTCTATTAAAAAAAAAAAAAAGAAGTCCTCAGTCTCTTTATGGATCCCTAAAACCTAGTAACAGAAACTTAGTAGTCTTTAATTTCTCTCCCTCTAAGGCAAAGATAATGCCAATATATTAAATTGTTCATGTAAAGATAATGTTTTAGGTAATTTTCAAATCAAGGATGTAATGCCAATCAAAATTAAAGAGAAAATAGATTAAAAGTAAAGGTATTTAGGTCATTTCAAGCTACTAAAACCCTACTTACTATAATCTACCGCCTTCTTACTAAACCCTAATAGCTACCAAATAAAACATAATCCCTTCTATTTATATAGAAAATTAAGACCCTCCTGTAAACCTAACCAAAAGTGGCAAGCAAGTGTTAATTAAGGTAAAATTCTTAAAGATTAAGCCTAAAGAAATTCGTAATAAGCTTCCTATCATCCTAAATCCTCTTGTTCCTTATTGGTTTCGGCTTTTCACTAAGTGTTTCAAGTACAGATTATTAGTTATTATCAAGTGGTAATTCATTTAAGTGTGTAAGGTGAGTTAAATGGAGGATTTAATAAGTTAAACTTGATTCTCATTTAGGAAATTCCTTTGGAGGAGATAAACTTAAGATTTCATTAGGGTTTAATTTGAAACTAAATATTTCCCAAGTTGTAGGTGGTATATAAATTCATTGTCAAGCCTCACCAAGTGTTTGATACATTGCAAATAAGTTTCATGAGCCTTCACTCTTAGTTTTGGATTCTTGCATTGAATTTCTATCATATGGAGTTGGAATTTGGAGTTTGTAGCTAGGTTTTAATGGTGGAAATCATTGAAGTAACATGCCTTAGAATTCTCTTAGGAGTGTATGAAGTTCTTGTTAAGGAGTTAGGTTTTTGGTTTGAAGTTGAAGTGTTTTGTTTTGCGATTCTGCAAAATAGGAGCAAAGCATTCGAACGCCTTGCAAACTAACACCCGGACACTAGACCACTGTAAGTGGGAAAAGCATCACATCCGGATGCCATTCTTTGTAGCATTCGGACACCATGCCTTGATTGAAATCCTTTTATTTTCTAAGCCTCTTTTCCATGTCTTTTAGTTTGACCAACTCCTTACTTAACCTTCTCACTTCTAAAAGATTCGATTTTTATCTTGAAAATTCGGAGATTCAGAAGCACTTCTAAGTAAGCCAATAAAGAGACTAAAAGGAAGAAGTAGGAAGTAGTAAGCTAATCTATTGGAGCTTTAAGTTGGATTAAATTGAGTAATTTGATTAAGGATCTAAGTAATCTTAATAGAAACTAAGTTGAGGATAAGTTAAGTGTTATCAATTGATGGGTTTAGTATCATGCAAGTGACTACTTGAATTGAAATATGAAGGAACTAAGTGTAATCTATCATCTCTTAAGTTAGATACTTAGATTCTTTTAGCTTCGGGTTATCTTGCTAATTTATTTAGTTGCTTAGTAAATCAAGTACATGGTACATAGTTGTTGCTTGTGTATGTTAGGTTAGAACAAAAATAATTTGACTAAAGCAAACTCAGTTCTAATAATATGGTTGTGTTGTTTATGCTTATCATAGCCCATCCTTTAGTATAAGGGGACAACTGCTAATCATATATAAGAATTTTCTAGTGAACTTGCATATGGGACGACGTAGATAGATCTAGAGTTTCATGGTTCACAATTCCTAGGTGTTAGTGATATGACCCTCACATCTATTTATATATATAAGAGATCATGGTATGGCATGGTTATAAGCATCCCTTCTGTGTGTTAACTAATATTCAAGACAACAAGCAATTGATCGTTTGTTTTACGTTAAGTGCATGTGACATATTTGGTTTGGCATCCATGTACTGCGTACTGGGTTTTGGCTTATTCTTTTAATTTTACAGATGTAGGTTAATTTGATAAGTTGCTATTTGTGATGAGTACATAAATGGATATTTTGGTTGGGAAAGAGAGATGATCAACTATTTATTGTGCTAAGGAGGTTTTTGAATTGTAGGAACAAGATCTCTTAGTTTAGCTAATAAGGTGTTAATCAATCATCTCATGAATAATTATGGGATTTTCTCATCAAAGTTGAGTTATTTGTAAGTTGAAGAGTTAAACCACTATATGCATGTAGGCGAGTCATTGATATGGCAAAAGTTGTCAATATATCTCATTAGTTGTGATACATTACTGTCAAAAGTGACAGTGGACTAGTTGACCGATGCTTAATAAAATTAATGAGCCCAATATGTGATGATTTAACTCTCGAACGGTAGAGATCTAATAATCTAACTTTTGACTCATAACCTCTAGATTTTCCGGCTACACTAGGTTCTTTTGTGCTTGTTGTTGCACTTATTAGATAATTAACCAAATGTGTAACTATTACTTGTGCATTAATAAATTTGTTCGTATTCGCATGTGATATGTTACTTGTATGTGTACTATGCAATTTTATCACTATTGAGTTGTGCAACTCATTCATGTTTAGACTTCAAATTTTAGATGTAGATGAATTATAATAAACTGATACATATGATCACCTTGGATTTGACCTCTAACTTAAGGGTAAGAATGACAATAATGCATCAGATGATTATCAACAATAGATGGACTTAACTTAGATTTTTTTGAATCTAAAAATCTCTAGTTATTTCACACTTCTAAGACTATTATGATGGTTACATAACTTCGATTCTCCTTTGAATTCAAATTGATAATTTCCTTAGATTATGAGCATACTTAACTATGAGAGTTTAAATGAAATATCTTTATACTCAATGTGCATATTTTGTAGATCAAGAGCATATTTCAATCTTGAGGTTTTCTATTGTAATATCATGTTACCATAATATCATTATAAATTAGATATGATTTCGATAAATCATGTCATGAACAGTAAAATAGAAGTCGTTGATATTTTTGTTTTTATTAAATTTTAGTAAATCATGTCCAGTAACAATAAAAACAAAACTATGAATAATTTCTATTTTATTATTTATGATATGATTAATTGAAACTGAATATGATTTATCCTGACAAGTGTTACAGTAAAAATTCCCCCCAAGCTTGCAAATTGCCACATCTTTGGGTTTAAAGCATGACAAAACAGTGCTTAAATACCCATTCAGAACTCCCTTTTCATATTAGGAGGTAATTAATGGTTACTTTACAATTTACATCGTACAGTGCTTAAATAAGATTTCATGGAGTACGTACTATAATTGCGAGAAGAAATGTATTATTTAATTTAGCCTTCTACTTCACAATCCGTCAGATGACTAAAGACATAAATGCTTAAAATTGAAGTCTATCTCGTTCTCACGCGTCTCATACACAACTTGACATCGTGATTTAAGTATGTTATATATTTTAGTTGCTTTGAATTTAATCAAAATTTTTCATACTTGTATTTTTTGTACTTGGACTTGTAAATTATGCATAAACAGTGTTGGATTAAAATTTAAATATCGTAATTTTCCAAGATTGTTGATTATAATATTTAAGTAATAACATAGAATTGATTTTTTTAATTAGTTTGGATGCAAGTGGGGGAGAGGCGGAGTAAAAAAGGTTCCAAATCCTGGTGGGACCAATATGGAATAGTATAGGAATATTCACTTATTTTTCATTAACTATGCCTTTCAGCTTGATTTAGGCCTTGACTCACTATTCGATAATAAAATGAAGAGATTGTAGAGGAGGTTTTACTGTGAAATCATGCTAAACATTTATATGAATGGTAAGTAGAGAGTGAGAAATAACCCCTTTAAGGATTCACCCTTGCTTCAATCTTTCATTTAGGGTATCGTAGCCCTTTAATTTCTAAAATAAGGGAAAGAGTTATAAATTTTTAATGTTTTGGGTTTTAATGTAGGGAATTTGAGATGTAGGTTTCATAAATTAAAATAATAAATAATTCCAATAATAAATCGCGAAAAAATGATTCTATAATTAATTGGACAATGACATATATTCAACAATTATAACCTCATAAAATGATAATATAAAAAGCTAACAGATCAAACAAAGCAGGCGCTGCATGTGCATGTGCGTCGGCTGAAAATAATTAGCATCCCAAGCAAATGTTAAAGAAAATAATCAAGAGTTTTCTTAAGACAACCTTAGTGTGAACATAAATTGACATTGCTAAATTGTAGAATCCGCAAACGTTGGAGGATCATTAGGTGATGACGTGAACAATTGAAAGGTAGTTTTCCTTCATATTTGAACGAGAAAGGCAAAACTTGGTTCTCAGCTTACATATGAATTCAACCATAAGAAACAACGAAGAAGAATTTTCTAGGAAATTATTAACGTCATTGTCGAACGCAATCTTGAACTTTTCTAGTAACTAATTTTATTGGTTGATAAGTCTTCCATCGAAGGCGTTACTTTATGTTTGTTAAGAAGCAAATTCAAATGTAAGGTTCGTTTGGAACGAGACCAATTGGAGTAAATTTTGGCACGTAATAGGAAGTAATGGACACGTTCAACGTCGCGGGCGCTACTCGTTGTTTTGTTCGGTGGAGTTTTCTCTTCTTTTTTTAATATATTTTTATTTTTTAACTCGCACAAGATAAGAGAAGAAGACACCACCCGTCTCTCGAGTATGACAACCTTAAGCAAAGAAAGGTTACTAATAAGAGAGTGCTATCGAAAAGCTATCTCAAGAGAAGCCTTATTCTTAGAGATCAGTGGATTAAGGTTTATATGATGGCATTTCTCTGTAATATTCTTTTCATCAATTTATAGATAACTGAAAGATTATTCTACATGTTTTTTAAAAGGATTATTAATTACCTTATACAAATGCTTTATTTTTGTCCCATCTGTTTTTAATTAAAAAAACCTAAAAATTAAAAAGTTAAAAAATTGAATAAAAAAATGGGAAAAGCCCAAAAGAAATAGGATAAATAAGAAAAGGCCAAGAATACACAAAAATTTTAAAAATGAAAAAAAATATAAACATTTACGAAATCAAAAGCCTAGAAAAACGAAGAATAAGAAAAAACAAAAAAAAAAAGAAAGAAATAAGCAAAGGTATAGAAAATTTACGGGAAAAAAAAAAAAAAAAACTGCAAAGTGATCTTTTAAGCACCAGTTATTGAAAATTAACGTTTCAAGCTTTGTCCAACTTGCTTGTTCTTAAAAACATGGAATGACGATATTAATTCAAGTGATCTAATATTGGCTTCATGTATGACGATTGAATTTAGACTGCTCGTCTTAGTGTAGAAATTGATTTTCATGTAAACCGGACAATGAATAGATAGGTTGCAAATGAATCGAGTTAAATTGAGTTGAAAATTCAGACTCATTTCATTTAAAAATTATCGATATCGAGTTTGAGATTGAGCTCAAGCTCGAGCTAAACATTTTATCAAGCTTGAATTCAAGGCTTAAGTAAGGCTCATTTAAATAAATGAGTTTTGTTTTAAACTTAAGCTCAACTCGTTTACTAATCGAGTTCAAACCGAGCCAAGTCAAGTCTATAATAATTTGATCTCAAGTCTACAGTAATCCAATTTCAAGTCTACTGATGAGCTTAAGTATATAAAATGAAGAAATATATAAATAAATAGATTAACAAATAGTAAATAAGGATTATATTATATATTATTTTATAATATAGTATAGAGATATTAGCCTTTAAATTCTAATAATATATAATATTTGCAATACATATAAAATTAGGCTGCAAATGAATCAAGTTAAGTTGAGTTATTGAAAATTTAGACTCATTTCGTTTAAAAATTATCGATATCGAGATCGAGATCCAGCTCGAGCTTGAGCTAAGCTAAACTTTTTATCAAGCTTGAATTCGAGGTTTAAGTAAGACTCATTTAGATAAATGAGTTTTGTTTTAAACTCAAGCTCAACTCATTTATTAATCAAGTTCGAACCAAGTCGAGTCGAGTTTACAATAATTTGATCTCAAGCCTATAGTAATTCGATTTCAAGTCTACTAACGAGCTCAAGTATATAAAATGAAGAAATATATAAATAAATAAATTAATAAATAGTAAATAAGGATTATATTATATATTATTTTATAATTATTATATATTTATATATGTATTATAGAGATATTAACCTTTAAATTTTAATAATATATAATATTTACAATATATATAAAATTTATAAACCTCGAGTCTAAGTGAGCAAACTTACATCGACTCGTTTAAATACATGAGTTTTAAGTTCAAGTTTGACTCATTTACTGATCAAACTCGAATTGAATCAAGCCAAACTTAAAACGAGTCGAGAGCTCACGAGTAACTCGACTTATTTGCAACCCTATGAACAAACTAAAGCTTGTAATTCTATTAAGTTAACTTGATTTGGAAAATTATTTTTTACATTTGTATACTTAACTTAATCATAACAAAGGCACAAAACCAATTTGTCAAAAATTAAGATACCTGATCAATTACTAGCCTAAGATTGCTCTTGTACCTAATTGGCTCAAGAAGCCATCAATAGATTAAGTACAATTTAATTGCATTAAAAAGGACAGAATAGGCTTGCCCATCTAATGGTTTTAGGGTATTGGTTAGAGTTATGTGTATGTGAGCTGAGGCCATTTTTCACATGTAAAAAAAATTGAAAATTTAGTTTTTAAACTTCTACTTGACTTCCTAATGAAAATTTAAATCAATTTTACACTTTTATCTTTTCAAATCAAATGTGCATATTAGAAGAGGACCAATTTTTAAATACACTATATATACTGATCGTACAAAATTAAATTAAATAAAAAAGAAAATCAGGTCTAAATCGCATTAATAATGGATACAATGTAATAAGAAAAACAAGAAAAAACCAAAACAAGGAAAAAAGAAATAAGCAAAGTTATAGAAAATTTATGAAATGAAAAATAAAAATAGCAAAGTGGTCTATTAAGCACCAATTTTTATTGAAAATTAACGTTTTCAAGCTTTGTCCAACTTGCTTGTTCTTAAAAACATGGAACGATGATATTAATTCAAGTGATCTAAATTGTGGCTTCATGTATGATAATTATATTTAAATGGCTCGTCTTTTGTAGAAATTGATTTTCGTGTAAACTGGACAATGAATAGATAAGGTTGAAAAACAAGCCAAGTTGAGTTTCTAAAAGTTTAAACTTCGCTTATTTAAAAATTATCGAAATCAAGATCAAGCTTGAGTTGAGTTTTTTTATCAAACTTGAGATTAAGGCTCAAGTTCAGCTCATTTGAGCTCGAGCTCAAACTTAAATCGTTTACTAATTGAGCTTGATCCGAGCCAAACCTAAAATGATCTAATCTCGAGCCTACTTACGAACTTAAGTATACAAAATAAAGGAATATATAAATAAATATTATAATATATATTATCTTATAATATATAATATATTTATATATGTATTACAAAGATATTAACCTTTAGATTTTAATAATATATAATATTTGTAATGTATATAAAATTTATAAACCTATTTATGAGTTTAAATGAGTCAGTTCACAACGAGTCCTCCTGAGCCTAAACTGGAGTTCAAGCTCAACTTGTTTAGATAAATGAACATTATCTTAAGTTTAAGTTCAACTCATTTACTAATCGAGTTCAAATCAAGTCAAGTTTAAAACAATCCAAACTCGAGCAACTCATAAGCAACTCGATTAATTTGCAACCTTATGAACAAACTAAAGCCAATAATTCTATCAAGTTAACTCAAATTTGGAAAATTATTTTTTACACATGTAGACTAGACTCATTCATAACAAAGGCACAAAACCAATTTTTCAAAAATTAAGAGGTTGATCAATTTCTAGCCCATGATTGCTCTTGTGCCTAATTGGTTGAAGCGGTCATTAGAGAATTAAGTACAATTTAATTGTATTAAGATGGATATGATAGGCTTACCGATTTAATTGTTTTAGGGTGTTGGTTGAAGTTATGGGTGTCATGTACAAAAAAGTGAAAATTTAGTTTTTAAACTTCCACTTGACTTCCTAATCAAAATTTAAATCAATTTTAAGCTTTTATTTTTTTAGAGGATCAATTTTAAAACATACTAAATATATTGATTGTACGAAATTAAATTAAATAAAAAAAAGAAAATTAGGTTTAAATCGCATTGAAAAGGGATACAATGTAATAAGTCAGTATATATGTGTTTAGTCAATTTTAAATAATTTTTTTCAAAATTGATCTTCAAGTTAACTTATTCATTTAATGGTTTCAATCGTAAGCGATAGCTTAATTAAGAATTAGGAAAAGTATAAAGTTTGATAAATGAACAAGATTCACATCCCTTTTAACTGATTTGCATCTGATCTTATAGTATTGCTCATAGCTCAAGGAATGAGGCGCATTTGATTTTAATAAAATGACAATAACAAGGTGGTATAATTTTAATAACATGTACCCCATACATACATCAAGGATTAATTATTATCTAAACAGTAACTTTCCGTGAGATCGAAGCATGTAAGATTTGGGAAAAGGAGGCAGTGACACGTGGAATTATAGTGAAAGACGCGAAATCAGTTTGACTCTTTCTTATAACATGAAAATAGTAAATATAAAACACATGGACTGAATTCCAGATTGCCGACTATTTGATTACATACATCTAATGACCAGACAAGATCCGTAGTTTGATAACATTAACGTAGAAGCACGGATTAAACCCAATTTAATTAGGTCAAAATAATCCAGCCTCAATTAAGAAGCTTGTAAATATTTGGAGGCACATCAAATGCACTAGCAATAATTAGGATTGTAAGAAAATGGAATTAATATGACATAGTATAAATTTGAGCTCAAACTCTATTTAAAATCTCAAAACTCAATCTTAACTCAAACTCGATTAAAGTTTAAAATTTTAAATATGAGTTAACCTTGATTAATCACTTCAATGGCTTAAACTTAAACTCAATTCAATCGTTTTCAAATATAATTCAAGTAAAGGTTGAATTAAGCTAGAATAACTAATAAATAAATTCACTTGTTTGTATCTTAAGAACAATCTCCAAATCTTGCATGCTTTGATTTCAATTGAGTAAGCATTTTTTAAATTTCAAGATTCATTAAACAATTCTAAGTGTTAAATCTAGTGAATAAAAATTTGATTAAATATCATACTGGTAACTTTAAATTTTATAATAAATGGTAATTTTATGATTATTTAAACTTATTGCATCCTTCCTTTTTTTTTTTTTTTTTGTTTGTTTTTAAACATTGGTGGTAGGTGTGACATGGCCGATATTGATGGTGTGGCTCAGAACCAACTAAAACTTGAGGTTGTGGAGCAAGTCGGCTAACCCATAGAACATCCTCTTCGTATCTGGTTGGACTATCTTTTCATTTAATATTAAATGACATAAAATTTTTAAGAATTATTTTGACAGAACTCATGCAATATGATCTAGAAGTGTTAATTAATAGGTCTGACGAGGCAGACCGTGTCCACAGGATGAGCAGCGGAAGTTGACCATGGAAGCCGTGTACCCCAATCGGAGAGACTCGATCCTCTCGAGTTTCCGGAACATTATATGCACGCGCACGCGTACACACATACATATATATATATATATATATATATACGTACACACGTATATCTTTATATTATTAAAGTGGATAAAGTCTTAAATTATTGTTAAAATAATATTTTAATTTTTTTTACTTATTTAATTTTTTAAATAAAATTTTGATTATTAATAAATAATTTTTTAATATATTTAATTATAAATATATAGCAATTTAAAGATTTTAAAAAAATATAACCATTTCTTTTCCTCTCTCTCTTTCTCCTCTAATGTTCCTACTATTCCATATTCCTCTCTCTCTCTCTATCTTCTTCAATATTCTCACTCCTCTTTATTCCTCTTCCCATGATCTCGATCCCTCTCTTTTCCTTATTTATTAATATCTTTTATTAATATTATAATATATTTGATTTTTTTTTATTTTGAACACGTATAATATATTTGATTATAATACATAATTTTATTCATTTTATGCACATACAATACGAATATATCGTGGCATCATTTACTAGTATATATATATATATATATAAACACTAATCCAGAGTCATGTAAATAAGAGAGATTTAACTTATTTTAATTAAATCAATATTAAAATTATTATAGAAAATTACTCGTTATTATTGCAACCATAGTAAATTTTATGTATACAAAAAGATTTTGTTGTTATGTGCATTGCAATATTTTCTATTATATTTTATAGGAAAAGAACTTTAAATTTTTTACCAAATGATCTCGAATGCTTGGTGAGCTTCATAAAAGGTCAAAATAATAAAATTTTTACCTTTTAATTATGAGATATATATATACATATATATATTGAAATTGAGCTATCAATATATATAAAAGACGAAATTAATGTAATCAAAATTGTAAAACATATATATGTAATATTAAAACACCATAAAATAATTAATAGGAATCTTATTTGATTAGGTAGACATAATTTACAATGGAAGAAACTTTGAGCATAATTGTAAAGATTAGTCTTCCTCTTCGCTCCTCCTTAACTCTAGCAACTCTCAATGGGTAAATGATGGAAGTGAAGAGAAGATTTAGCCAAATATTTATGAAAAAACCCTAATAGAACCTTCTATCAAGGCTCTTGTTGGGTCGGGCCTATACAATCGCCTTACCATACTAGCATAGGAATATGTGTAACCCATATCACATGATCACATTTATTTTGAGCTTATCATGTACAATTTTATACCTAGATTAAACAATTAGCTCATTTATTAAATAAAAAATTCTCCAATTAATATTAGCCCATATTAAGAAAATTTCCAACATTCTCTCACTTAGCTAATATTAATTGGGTTGTTTAAGTTTTAAGATAAAATATTTTAAAAATGACTCCAAGTAAATAAACTATTCTTAATGTGGCCACCAAGATTGTCAAACTTACGATTCTATTTAAAATCATTAGAAGGTCTATAAAATCGAAACTTAGAAACGTAAGTTTCTATACATAAAATAACTTTAAAAAATTATGAATATATTTATAGTAATTATTCAAAACTCGAAATATATAATGAAAATAAAAAAAATGAAGAAATTAAGGTTTTATTTTTCCATACAAATTTTTAATATATAATCTAACATTTACAGAAGAAGGAAAAATAAAGCTAAAACTAAACTTTTTCTCATTTAAAAAAAACTGTAAATTAAAGATAACCAAATATTTCAACTTATTTTAAGTTATTGATAAGATAAAATAAAGTATATAGTTTTCTTTGTAAACTTTATTATTGGAGTTGAAACTTGGATAAAAATTATGAACATAAAATAAGTAATTAGGAGAGAAAGAAAGAGGTAAAAAAATAGAATAGGATAGAATAGATACTGTAATGTCTTAATAGTCAATGGCTTGTAAAAAGCTAATTGTGTTTTTTTTTTCTTTAATTTTTTAGTCAATTCAACTCGAATATATAGAACTGGTAAATTCAATCAAAAACATAAGTTTTTATGGAGTTTATATATAAACTTGGTTAAAAATGTAAGTTTCTATAAAAAAAAAAAATATATTATACCCCCAAGTTAACTCACAAGAGCTACCTTAAATCGTAAACTCGTAGAATTGCATAGGTAAAATCATGATTTTAATAACTATAGTGGCCATAATTTCGGAAAACCATTTAATCCCAAAAACAATATCTCTATAATCATGTTTAGTATAACCATCTAATATCAAAGCATGGCAGTTTTTATATTGCTTAACGTCACAAAGCCAATCCATAATCATAAATATTAGTGCTCAAACCAACAATAGATCTCAGCATGGTGGTATAGAAGGAAATAACACTTTTTCATAATTGATGTGCTATTTTAATTATGAGTCCTTTATCGATTTCTTCTAAACTTTATATGAAATCTGTACAACATTAAAATGACCATGTCTCATATCTACCCGCAATATCAACTTGTCGTATCATATAATGGTATTAAGACATATACATGACATAAATGTCACAATTGTACAAGTACAATTGTAAACATAATGTAACAGTATAAATTAAATATAGATAAATTGATGATCATCAATATTATAAAACAAATATTTTCAAAAGTATAGATTTCAAAATAACAATTATAAGCAAATATAAAATGAGAGTTCAAGTACATTATAGATTCCTACTAAAATAATATATCAAAAGACTCCACAATGCCCATGTTTTTAACACGCATACTAATATAGGTCTTAACCCTTTATCTAAAGGATCAACAAACATATTATCAATGTCAATATGCTTAGCAACAATATTATCATTTTTCACTATATCCTTAACTGTGAGATACTCAATCTTTATGTGCTTATTAGACCTATTACTAGTCTTGTTGTTCTTAGAAAATAACACAGTAAACCTATTATCATAATAAATATTTAGTGGTTTAGAGGTGAAATCTACAATGCCAAGACTTGAAATGAGGTTCTTAAGCTATATGCCCTACGTAGCAGCTCCATAACAACCAATAAATTTAGCCTGCATAGTGGAAGAAGCCAAAAGCGTTTTGCTTAACACTTTTCTAAGACATAACTCCTCTAGCTAACGTGTAAATGTACCTCGAAATAGACATCAAACTATCTTGATAATTGGTAAAGTCAAAATCTGTATACCTAATAATCACAAGATGATCTACTCTCATGTACACTAACATGTAACTCTTAGTCTTCTGCAAATATCTCATTACTTTCTTGGCAGCAACCCGATAATCCATTCTAAGATATGACAAGTATCTACCAAGAACACTAACCACAAAAGTAATGTCTAGTCTAGTGCAAAGCTGTGCATACATAAGACTACCAACTGCACTAGATTAAAGGATTGTCTTCGTAGATTCTTTCTTGAGGTCATTCTTAGGGCACTAACTGAGATTAAATTTATCACCTTTAACAACAATGCATCCCTACCTTTATAATTTTGCATATTGAACCTACTAAGCACATGCTCAATACAGACCTTTTAAGAAAGCCTTAAGAGGTTTCAAGATCTATCCTTATGAATCTCAGTTCCAAGAACAAAAGATGCATCCCCATGATCCTAAATATCGAAAGTCTTAGATAACAGTTGTTTAGTCTCATGTAAGAATCCAATATCATTACATGCTAACAAAATATTGTCAACGTATAATACTAGAAACATATACTTGCTCTCACTAATCTTACGATATATACACCGATCAACTTTGTTCTCTTCAAACCCTAGGGAACTGATCACCTTATCAAATTTCAAGTACAATTGCCAAAATGCTTGCTTAAGGCCATAAATAGATTTCTTAATTCAACATACCAAGTGTTCTTTTCCCATTTCTTGAAAACCCTTTGATTGCACCATAAAGACCTCTTTTTTGAGATCACCATTCAAGAAGGTCGTTTTCACATCCATCTAATGAAGCTTTAAGTTAAAGTATGTTATTAAGGCCATAATGATTTTGAATGAATCCTTAAAAGACACTGGTGAGAAAGCTTCATTAAAATCTATGCCCTCTTTCTAAGTGAAGCCCTTAACTATAGATATAACCTTGAATCTCAATCTTCCCATTAAAGTCTTTCTTTGTTTTATATACCCATTTGCAACCAATAGGCCTATATCTCTATAGATGTTTAACAAGCTCCCAAACTTCATTTTATGTCATGGAACCGATCCCATCTATCATTACTTCCATCCACTTATCAAGTTGGGGACAATTAACAATATCATAGAAAGTCACCGGATCCACTACATAACTAATGTCTTAGTCACTCTTACCTGAATAGATAACATAATCATCAGAAATAGCAGTTCTCATTTGCTTAGAGGATCTCCTCAAGGGTACCTCAATATTTTCCCTTAACCTTAAGGATCTTCTACGTAAATAGGAACAAGATCTATGAGTTTTATATTCTGCTCCTCATGATCTACTCTATCAATAATTGTGGGAATAGGATCATTATACAAGATAGACAAAGGAATCAAAACATATCTTCCAAGCTTTGTTGAGTCATCGACAAAATCATTCATAACCCCATCAATAGCATGTAACTCAAGGAACATAGTAGCTTGTGATTCTACAATTTTGGTTCCACATGTAAGGAAAAAGAACTTATATCCCTTAGAATGGGCTAGATACCCTATGAAGTAGCAACGAGTAGTCATAAGTTCAGTTTTCTTCTCTGTAGGGTTATACAGTCTAACCTCAACAAGATATCCCTAAACTTAAAAGTAGTTTAAACTTGGTTTCCTACTAGTCTACAATTCAAAGGGTTTTTTAGGAACAAACTTACTAGGTACTCTATTAAAGATGCATAAGGTAGTTTTAATGGCTTCACCCTAAAGAGACTTAAGAATATTAGTCCTACTCATCATGCTCCTCACCATATCATTAAAGGTATAATTCCACCTTTCGGCAACACCATTTTGTTCAAGAGTACCAGATATGATGTGTTACGCAATAATTCCATACTCTTGTAAATATTTAGCAAATGGCCCTATTTGTTGCCTTGTTACACCATGTTTGCCATAATAAACACCACCTCTATCAAACCTAACAATTTTTATAATCTTCCCTAATTGTTTCTATACTTTAGTTTTAAAGATTTTAAACTTTTCAAGAGTATCAGATTTTTCATTAATTAAGTAGAGGTAACCAAAACAAGAAAAGTCATCAATGAATGTGATAAAATATGTCTCACTAGACAAGATAGATATAAAAGGTCCACTAATATCTATATGTACAATTTCTAAAAGTTCAAAACTACGTATTGCTCCTTTACTTTTAGTTTTAGGCAATTTACCTCTTATGAAATCAACATAAGCAAGTCTTCAAAATCAAGAGTAGGTAAAATTATATCTTTTATCAATCTATTACCTCTCTCGTTAGAGATTTGACCCAATTTTTTATGCCATAACATGAAAGATTTTTCTTTAATACAACACCTTTTAGAAACATTATTCTCAACATTAATGCATATTCTTTTGTTGTCAGGAGCTAAAGATAAACTATATAAATTATCAAAAAGTTTAAAAGTACAAATCAATTGAAAGTTTGAAAATAAGTGACCCTTTTATTATCTATCACAAAATTGTAACCAATCTTATCCAAAACAAAAATTGAAATCAAATTTCACTTGAAAGACGGTACATAGAAAATATTTTCCAAAATAAGTTCAAATCTTGATTATAAAAACAACCTAACAAAATTTACAAGGTCAACATCTACTTTAGCATCATTTCCTAATTTATGGTCTGACTGCTACCCCTTTGGTTTGACTACTATCCTATCTCTTATGGTCTTAAACCTTCTTTAGAGCATAGGACCTAATCTTCCTAGATTTCCCATAAGATTTGTGGTACTTTGATTTGAAATGAGTAGTTAGCAAGACATTTTCACCCTTTCCTTTTTTGAGTTTTTCTTCTTCAAACACATATCTAGAGATAAGATCATTGGCAGACTAAATCTCACTAATAATATTATAGGCAGATTTGATTTGGGAAAACTCAACAAGTAAGGCATTTAAGACATGGTAAACAATATAGTTATCAAGAAGAGTAACATTATGAGATTTCAACTTATTTTAAATGTAGACCATTCTCGTGATGAAATCTCTAACTCCCTTAAAACTGTCGTACCTCATATTCGATAGCTCACTCATGAGGTTTCTAAGCTCAAACTTACTAAACTGTTGGTATCTTTGCCCCACAATATCATAATGAGATTTAGCATCCTCGATCTCAGTTAGACTACTCAAAAGATGTTCAGAAATAGTCCTCTCAATCACATATAAGCACATTCGATTTGCTTTACTCCATTTTTCAAATAAGAATTTTGATCGTTAGTACTTTCATCAATAAGAGCAGCAGGTTTAGGCTCACACAAGGTTATGTCTATCTCAACCATGATAAAAGGAATATTCACATCTTCACTCCACCTCATAAAATTAAACCCATGGAGAATTTAAATGGTAGCATATGCTTTGTCAATAGTAATGGTAACAAACCAAATGCAATAATTAATCAATGGGCAATATAAGTAACAATTAACTTCCATGTGCTAATTAATAACTAAGGAATCTAGGAGCATCACCACAAACTCCCATTAGGTAGAGAATGCAACATGCGTTAGGATACCTTACAATACAAAATTCTAAGTGCAACACCATAAACTCTCCTTCAAGGAGAAAATGTAATATGTGATATGAACTTTTACAGCATAAAAAGCTTAAGAACATCCCTACAACCTCCCCTTTAGGCAAAGGATATAGTATGCATTAGTAACTCTTCACATAACATGATTATGAGATACCCCAATTTTCAAAATATTTATCACTTTTGGGTAGATAAATATTTTGGACTAGTGTACCCTTACTAAATGCTTAATTTCAAACACCGAATTTCCCTAGGCAATAGCCCTCTTTAGGTAGACAATCACACAAGGAAACCCCAAAATTAAAAACGAAAAAAAAAACATTTTGTATCCTTATGAACGAGAAAATAATTCATTAATATCAATAAATGAGCTACTCTGGTTACCAAATATTTATCTCAACTAATGAAAAAAATTTACTTATTCAAGAATAATTAAACTTGCCCATTTCAGTAACTAGCACACACAACTAAATGTGTACAATGGACCATCCAAATGAGACATTAAACATTAATGCTTCTCTTAAAGTCCTTAAATGATGGATGTTGCACTTCAAATTAGGGTTATATGTTTAATAAATTCCATTTATTTTTTTATGCACTTAAATTAAACCCCATTCTTATTTCATATATTTTAGTCAGAGTTTAATGAAGATATCTAGAATGTCGGTTAATATTTTCCTTCTTGATAGCAATAAGCCTAGTCGCTTTCACATGTGAAATCAATCAAAGAGCCATATGACTTGTACTAGCTTTCTTTATGTGAAAGAAATATATGGCTACAGGCTAATCTATTAATCCAAATATATCAAGGCAGAACATGAAAGAAATCAAATAAGGGAACCAATTCTTTCATATATATATATAACGATATTCATTGTTTTGACTTGTGTTGTTTTTCAATTAGACACCACCGTTTGTGAATAAAACGATAAAATCGAAGCACATGCTAGCAAATTTCTAATTGGCGATATATGCTCGAAACAACAAAAGGGAAGAGGTTCTCGGTGATGATCAAATCACGATAATCCGAGTCCGATATTTCTATTTTTCAAATTGTAAGGGGGGAAACCGAGTAAGTGACAAGGATAATTGCCATGGTTGGAGATTGATCGATAATGTCACAATTGTCTCATCCAATTAATGATGCCAATTACGCATTTAACCCGTTAACAACATCATCGTATTTTTGCTTTCTTGAAGTTTCAAAGTTTCGGACAGCAAGGTTCATAAATCAATTCGAATAGTAGAAGAATGAATTAGGAAGAACTAGAAAATAATTCAGGTATGTTTTAGTAAGTATAATTCAAAAGATTGTATTAAATTAATCCATTGGGTTTTAATACCACAAAACCTTGGGCTCCGGTATTATATGTTATCAAAATTATAAAACATATGTGTGTACTATTAGAAGACCATAAAATAATTAATAAAAATTTTATTTGATTAGGCAAACATGATTTGTAATGGAAAAAACTTTAATTATAATTGCAAAGGCTAGTCTTAGTCTTCCTCTTCGCTCTTCCTTCACTGTAGCAACTCTCAATGAATAGAACCCTCATCAAGACTTTTGTTGAGTCAAGCCTATACAACCTCTTACCACACTCTAGGAGATATACATAACTCATATCACATGATCATATATATTTTAGGCTTATCTTGCACAGTTCTATACTTGGACTAAACAACTAGCCCATTTTATTAAATAAAAATTCTCTAATTAATATTAGCCCACAATAAGAAAAATTCCAACAATTAATATATAAAACTCATATAAATTATATAATTTGACAAAGGCATAAAAATAGAATGAAATGAATGACTCAATCTAAAGATAAGTATTCTATAATTTTTTAATGATTGTTTTGTAATATTATTTTATTAATAATACTACAAAAAAAATCATTTTTAATATAAGTGCTTGTAGTGAGAGCATAAAGATGGGTGGAGCTTCAGGTCCTCCTATATCCTACCTCATAGGTATATATTCCCAAATTTTTGAACCAAAACATACCTTATGACATTAATGAAACCACTTTAAAGCCTATATCTTATAAAATATATAAGGTATAGAGTATCATGTGGAATTTGTAAAATACAAAAGAGTTTGTACTTAAAACATGTATACGAAGTTTAAAGTTTCAATTTCAAGTGAATTAAAATACGAATAACAAATAAAATTTTGATTTTCATGAAAAGTTAGTGTTACATTTCTTATAGGAAAAACTAAGTTAGTAATCAGAAGAAATGAGACAAAAGAGATAGAATAGTAAAGCTCCGGTTAGTAATAAGAAGAAATGAGATAAGAGGAGCAAATGAGACAAGAGAGAGATAGAGAATAAAATGTCATATATTTAAGGTTTCTATAAATGATAGCTTTAGACTATTATCTATGTGTTTATATCTTTTCCTTTTTAAGAACTAAGAACATAAGAGATAAAAATATAATATTGTTTTATATTCATTATAACTATTTAATAATTTTTACATGGTTGCTTCAGTATGTCTTAAGACTTCTACCACATATACCTTAAAGTATAGGTTCTATAATAGGTATAAAGTATGAAGGTGTACCCATACTAATGTTAGGTAAGCGCACCAATCGATAGTATTATAATCTATTAAAAATGGATATCATTCCCACAAAAACTATAATTACTAATACTAACTATTTCTTTATTGTCTAACTGTCAAATTCGATTTCTAGAAACTAAAATAAATCAAACTAAATTGCAGCAAATAATTAATCTAAAAAATAATCAAGACTCAATGAAAGAAAACAAATAAGAAAACAAATATCGTAGAAAATTAACTTCAAGATTCAATTACATGCCTAAATCTTGCTTTCCCTAGAATTACACATACAACTTTTACAAAAGATAATCGAATCCAAACTCTAATTTCCTTAACCAGGAGAATTTTATAATAAAGTAAATAACTTTTTCAAGTTTATTAATCCTAATTTTTAAATTACCTATTAGAATTTTTATTCAATAGAATAATTAATTATTACATTAAAGAACAATGAATTCTCTTAAACATAAAAATCAAGATTTGAAAAAACTTTACAACTTATCTCTAAGCTTGCAATAATTTTCATCAATTATGTCTAAATCTAATCATAAAAGTAATTTCTCAATTTTCTTGCACAATATCAAGTATTGGATTAATACCCTAGAAATATCAATTTAAAACAATAAAAGAACACATAATTGAATCAAAGAAAATAAAGATTTTCATTATCTCTAATAAAACTCAATGTCACATGGTAATCATAGGTTCCACAAAACCTAGATACAATAAAATTACGCGTAATTCATGGCAAAAGAATGATCTTAAATTAAATCTATTGAAAACATATAAATAAAAGCCATGAAGCTAAGAAAATCTCTTGAATTTTGAATCTCAAAATGCATCACTTTCTTGTGCATTTCTGCCATGAAGTCTCTTTAAAATTCATTTGAAAAAAATGTGACAAAAATCCCTAAGGAGGCCTTTTAGAATGTATATGAATTTCTCTTCTTCACTACAAGCAACACGGTTTAATGACACAGTCGTATCTTCCAGGTCGTATCCCTTTCTATGTGCTGCTTTGTTCAACTAAAAAATCCTCTTTGCAACTGACATATTCATGTTACTGCTCATATCACTCTCAAAATTCATAGTTCTTGTGCCTTACCTTTTCAAGTATTCAATAAGTAATACTGCCATATTCATAGGACACCAGATGATTATGCTATACAGATATAATAACTCATAAGTACCAACAATTGAAGTACTCTAATCATGTCGTGCTATTGTATACGAGACCATCCAATGCACCACTTAATATTCAAAACACTGCAAGTTGGAGGATTTTCTAAATTTAGCAATGTAAAAGGAGGATCGAGCAATTTGCTTCTAAAATTTTGAAGTAGTTACTTCAGGGGCTAATCAATAAGGAAGTTTATGGAACTCCTAAGTTTGAACACAATCTTCATTGTATAACCCCGTATATACTCCAAACTCCGCTATAGTGATTTGATATGATCATGAATTTATCCGAAACTTCATCTTTCTCTTAGCCCCATATAACTGTAAACATTCCTCCTCCCTCCCTACTTTGATTTTGATCAACTTGCCTGCAAAATGTCTTTTTTGAGAGAACAAGTCAAGGGGAAGAATGCTTTGCATTCTAAGTGAGATGCCAAAGATCAAAGGAACCAAGGAAACAATCGATGAGGAATCTATACCAACAAATCGAAGTACACAAGAACTCAAGTGTAAGTTCTAGCTAGGTTTGAGCTTGGAGGGTCAATAGGTTTTCTTACAAGTTTATGGATACCATGGTAGTACTTGCTTCTAAGTTCAATTGATAAACCACCACCCAATCTAAATATAAAGTCTCGCCAAATGAACAGCCTCAAAGTAACTAGAATCTCATTTGTGGAATCCCATCCCTAAACCTTAACATAGGATGGAGCGATGGTTCAATATCAGCAAAGGGTTAAAGAGAGAGAGGGACGATTGAGAAAATAAAGTAATAGATTTATCCTTCCTCTTTACTTGAAGTTTAGCACGTAATGTTATTTGTCTTATCAAAAAGAAAGAAGTTTTAAGTTAAATTTAGGTACACAAGAGCTTATCTACACTCCACCAACAACTATAATTAAGTTGGACAATATAGCATTTTAGTTAATTCGAGAATTTTGTTGAACACATGGTAGGCATGTAAATGTAGTTGTTTCTTTGAAAAAAATTCCATGTAGTCCTAACAACTAAAAAAACAAGAGTAATCCCTAGTATGCTTAACACATGATTTTTCATTTGAATTGATTAATAACACTTTTAAATTGATGGAACCTTAAAACCCTAAGTGCTAAAGTGAGGATGAGAATGAACAATTTCATGTAAATCAAGAGAATCAAGCCTCTCAAAACGTAAAATCAAAGTACCCACACATATTGTTGTGCACTGCAAGCGACATGATGATGTCACAAATTATGTCTTTCAAATCCTAAAGTGTCACCTAATTTGAACAACACGATCATGTCATGCTATAATCAAATACTCCAACCATGGAAACACTCCAAAACATGCACAAATCCACTTCAATCTAGCAATATACGCATCTTGTGCAAAAGCCCTAAATTTCTCTTCAAGATCATGAATGTAAAATCATACTTCAACTAAAAAAATTGCAAAAAAATCACATGAAAGAAGAGATGAAGACATATACCTTAGTCTTGATTGTAAGATTGAAGTAATCTTGATGAGTGATGTACACTTGGTGCAAGAATATGCAAGAAAATGTAATCTAAAGAGTGTATGTAGGTATTTGTGTGTAGGTAAAAGAGATGAGAGAAAGAGTTTTGTGGTTTGTTTTCAAGTGAGATGAAATAACATGAGCAAATGCCTCAACTTTTTATACGCTAAATGACATGGTTGTGTCTCCCAAACCATGTAACTACCTATGGATGTGAGGCCTTTTAGTTGCTACAGGTGACATAGTTGAGAGATATGACCGTGTCACTCAACCCGTATAACTTATCGTGGTCGCAAGGTGAAAGGCTACTGTACATGACATGATTGAAAGATATGACCATGTCTCTCAAACTGTATAACTTAGTGAGAATTACACTTGTGAGCTTCATTGCTATTGACACTAGTAGAGACACAACCATGTCTCTTTGCCCGTATAATTCACTGAGATGTAAGTTGAATTATTGCCCTGAAATCAATATAGGTAGAGACACAATCGTATCACTTTGCCTGTATAACCTACTATACTTAGACTTTTTTTTTTTAATAAAATAAGACCAAACTAAAGCATCAAAATTAATTGAAATCAAATAAATAAAAAGAAAATAAAAGTGCTAAGATAAATAATAGACTTAAGTTACCTCTTAATATTGCTATATTTGACGTCGATAGCTCAACAAAATGTATAACTAATTTACTATTTTTCTAAGTAAAGGAGTCGAAACTCATCTTGTTCATGACTTTTGATCTTTCCACCTACATATAACTTCAAACATTGGCCATTAACCTTAAACGTACATTTTTCAAGATGGATGACTTCAACCATACCGTAGGGAAAGACCTTAGTAACTATGAAAGGACTAGACCACTTAGACTTAAGTTTTCTAAGGAACAACTGAAGGCGGGAATTTTATAAGAAGATACGATGCCCTTCTTAAAAGTTCCTCCTATGCCTTATTCATTGGTCATGATATTTCTTAATCCTTTCCTTATAGATGCAGGAATTCTCATAAGCTAAGTTATGCCATTCACTAAGCTAATTCAATTGGAGCTTCTTGCAATTACTCGTACACTCAAAATCCAAATTAAAAGTTTTAATTGCCCAAAAAGCTCTGTATTCGATCTCCATAGGGAGACGACAAGCCTTCCTATACATAAGTTTGTACAGTGTGGTTCCTATTGGTGTTTTATAGGCTGTCCTATAAGCCTAAAGAGCATCGTTTAACTTATTAGACCAATCCTTTCGGTGATGCTCTGCCATCTTTTCCAAAATCTGCTTTAGATCCCTATTGGCTTCTAGTTTGTGGGTAATAAGGGGTAGTTATCCTATGAGTCATGCCATAGCATTTTAGGACTTTTTTTGTCTAAGTATTGCAAAATTGCATGCCCCTATCACTAATAATCACTCTTAGAGTGCCAAAATGGGAGAAAAGCTTTTTTAGAAATTTTTTTACTACCTTAGCATTGTTAGTTGGTAAGGCTTGAGCCTCAACCCATTTATAAACATAATTGATAGCCACTGAAATATATTTGTTCCCGTTTGAGTTCAAAAATGAGCCCATAAAGTCTATACCCTACTCATCAAATACTTCATACGCTTAGATAGGATTTTGGGGCATTTCATCCTTACAAGAAATATTACCCATCTCTTGACAACTTTCATAGAGCTCTACAAACTCTTGGACGTCCTTAAAGAGTGTAGGCTAATAAAATCCTTCCTCCAAGACTTTGTGAATTGTACGGTTTTCACTATGATGCCCTCTAATGGATCGTAAATAACAATGCCCAAGAATTTGCCAATCCTTAAGATGTAAAATACACCTTTTAATCACATGATCTACACATGCTCTAAAGAGATAAAGATCCTCCAAAAGAAGTATTTCAATTCGTAGAAGAATTTCTTTTTTTTGCCGATATGAAAGCCCTTTAGGAAGGATTATAGCAACAAAATGTTAGCAACATTTACAAATCAAGGAGTTTCCAGATCTAATACCCGATTGATAGCATACAAATGCTCATCGAGAAACTCATCGTTAATCTTATGATCTTCTAATTTCTCTAAATTCAAGGTTCTCTAATCTTGACAAATGATTAGCGACTAGATTCTCCTCACCCTTCTTGTCTCGAATCTCTACGTTAAACTCCTAAAGGAGTAAGATCCACCTAATTAGGTGCAACTTGGCATCCTTCTTGGTTAGCAAGTACCTAAGAGCAGAATGGTTAGTATATACTATTACTTTTGATAGAAACAAATAAGAACAAAATTTATCGAAAGCCAAAATGATAACCAGTAGCTCTTTTTCAGTTGTTGTGTAATTTTCTTGGGCATTAGTAAGAGTTTTACTAGTGTAGTAGATTGGCTAAAAATATTTATCCTTCCTTTACCCTAGGACAACTCCTACAGCATGATCACCTTTGTTGCACATTAGCTTAAATGGTAAGTTGCAGTTGGGAGTTGCCATTATGGGAGCATTAGTGAGCTTGTCCTTGAGAGTGTTAAATGCTTCTGTATACTCTTAGGAAAATTCAAAAGCCACATCCTTCTCAAGCAATTGTGTCGAAGGTCTAGTAATCTTGGAAAAATCCTTGATAAATCGCTTGTAGAAACTCATGTGTCCAAGAAAACTTCGAACCACTCTCATTAAGGTCGATGGTAGCAGCTTGGCAATCATATCGATCTTGGTATTATCCACCTCAATGTCCTTCCTTGAGATCTTATGCCATAGAACAATGCCCTCCTAAACCATGAAGTGGCATTTTTCCTAGTTTAAAACAAGATTTGTTTCTTCACACCTTATTAAGGCTTAAACCATGAAGTGGCATTTTTCCTAGTTTAAAACAAGATTGGTTTCATTAAAGCCTTCTCCAAATTAGTCATACAGTGCTCAAAGGAATCCCTAGACATTGCAAAATAATCCATGAAGACTTCTATGATGTCCTCCAATAAGTCTTCAAATATGGCCATCATGTACCTTTTGAAAGTGGCCAGTGAATTGCAAAGGCCAAATGGCATTCACCTGTAGGCAAATATGCCATATAGGCAAGTGAAGGTGGTTTTTTCTTGGTCTTCTAATGCTATCAATATTTGAAAATACCCAAATAGCTAATCCAGGAAGTAATAGTATATGTGCCCAGCGAATCTCGCTAACATTTGGTCCATAAAGGGGAGAAGAAAGTGATCTTTACATGTTGCATCGTTCAATTTCTTATACCCGATGCACATACGCCACCCCATCACCGACCTCATTGGAATCAACTCATTCTTTTCATTTGGCATGACGGTCATGCCCCTTTTCTTTGGGATAGCTTATAATGTACTCACCCATATACTATTGGATATGTGATATATATCATCCCAGTATTTAACAACTTAATCACCTCTACCTTTACCACCTCCTTCATGTTAAGGTTAAGCCATTGTTGAGGCTACATGACAAGCTTATAATTCTTCTCCAGTAGTATCTTGTAGGTGTAGAATCAAGGACTCATCCCCCTAATGTTTGAAATTTTCCACGCTAACACTTTCTTATGCTTTTTCAAAACTTCTAACAATCTCTCTTTCTGATTTTTCTCCAAATGAGAAGCAATGATCACTACCAACTTAGAATCCTTCTCCAGGAAGGCATATTCTAAATAACTAGGAAACTGCTTTAGCCCCAATGTTGGCGGATCTTCAATAGAGCGCTTCAACCGTGACTCCTTTTCCCTTTGAATTGGTTCAAACCCCGGAACTTCCATAGTAGGTTTATTTTCATGTAATTATGGGGCCACTTTGCTATACTTAAGGTTATCCAATGCTTCTTCACTTCGATAAACATAACTCCAGCAAGTCCTTTATCAGCATCTCTTGCATACAATTAGAAACAACAAAATTAGTAGCATTCAAATGATAACGAGTATCATTTAGCTCAATAGACTTATTCATAACTTTTAAGACCTTAAAGACTATCGCTTCATCGCCTACCCTAAAAATTAGTTTTCCATCACTAACATCAATGATAGCCTTAGCAGTGGCTAAGAATGGCCTTCCTTAAATAATGGGTACCTCAAGGTCTTCATCCATGTGTAAAATAACAAAGTTTACTGGAGAGATAAATTTATCTACTTGCACTAGGACATCCTTTATGATCCCCATAGGGTAGGTGACCAACCTATCAACTAACTGAAGTCTCATGCATGTGGATTTAGGCTCACCTAACCCTAACAGTTTATATAGCATGAGGTTAATACTAGCTCTTAAGTTTGCTAAAGCCTTATCAACTAGAAAATTTTCAAAAACACAAGGTATAGTGAAACTTCCTGAGTCCTTAAGCTTCTACGGCAGCTTCTTTTGAAGTAAAGCTGAACATTTCTCATTCAGGGTAACTATTGAGATCTCCTCTAACTTCCTCTTATTTGACAACAAGTCCTTTAGGAACTTAGCATACTTCAACATTTGTGAAAGAGCATCAACAAGAGGTAAGTTTATATATAACTGTTTAAGAAGGTCGAGAAATTTACCGAATTATCGATTATGGTGCTATTGTTTCAAGTGCTAAGGATATGTGATAGGAGGTCGATATTCTTTTACTTTAGGTTGCTCTAGGGTCCCATTCTCCTAGACTTTGTTGGGCAAATCAAGAGCTTCCTTATCATCTTTCCTCTTCTTAGCTTGCAATTCTTTCCCGCTTTTGAGAGTTACTGCCTTAACTTGTTCTCTAGGGTTTTGCTTCAGTGTTCCTAAGTAGTGATCCCTGTTGCCTCTCATTCATCATTCTGGCAAGCTGGCTAATCTAATTCTCTAAGTTATGAATAGAAGCTTCTTAAGAAGTCTTTGTCTATTGCATTCTTACCTCACTAGTCTGGATAAATTTTTCTAGAAAACTCTCTAACTTCTTTTCTAAGGTTAGTGGAGGACCTACAAATTACTAAAACACAGATGGAGGCAAGTTTGATCTTTGTTGAGATTAGTTCTTTGCTTGCCATTGCTGACTTTGACTCTAATTCTGATTTCCTCATGAAAAATTAAGGTGATATCTCTACCCCAGATTGTAGGTATTAATATATGGATTATATTAGGGCCTTAAAGATTTCCCTAAAAAATCATCTTGCTTCATTTGTTCATTACCTACAAATCCTTCTTAGCAAAAACTATTAGGGCTAAACTAAGGTTATTGTAAATCAACTGTGAGTAAGTCAATCTTTTTACTAAACATTGCCACCTTAGTGGCTATCGAATGAACTGCATTTAGCTTAAACACACCCGCAACTCTTTGCCTTCCCTTAGAGTTTTTCCATTGGTAGTTGTCTATGGCTATCCCTTCAATTAAATTTTGAACTTACTTGAGCATCTTTGTGTTAAGTGTACCCCTAATTACTATATCTATCATTTGCCTTGTGAAAAGGTTAAGACTATTATAGAAAGTTTGGATTTGCATCTAAAAAAGGAGGCTATGATATAGGTATCTACCTAATAGGTCCATAAAGCAGTCCCAGGTATCAAATTAGGTCTCACCCTCCAATTGGGAAAATGATGAAATATTGACTTTCATCTTAACAGTGTTAGTGGGTAAAAAGTACTTATCCAAGAACTTTTCCGCCAATTCATTCCGAGTCATAATTGAGTTCCTTGGAAGGGAATTCAACTACTGTTAACTCTACCACATAAGGAGAACTGAAAGAGACATAATCAAATGGCATCATTGATTGCCCCATTAATTTTAAATCTATCACATGTTCCTGAAAAACTAGAAATATGTCCATTATGGTCTTCATCTTGCAAGCCATCGAATTGCATAAATTGTTGCACCATTTGTATGATATTCGGCTTGATTTCAAAATGGGTAGCTATAAAAGTTGTCCTATTTATGCTGGATCGGCCACCAGTCAAGGAAGGCTAAGAGAAATCTAACATGCTTCCATTGTCATCTCCATTGTTGGCCATGTTGTCTTCAAGTATATTTTCTCGATCGAATTCTTGATCATCTACTTGCTCTTTCACTTCACCTTTGTTCTTAATTCTCAATGGGGATCAATGATTTATTGCCTCCATAGTTTCTTTCACTTTCAATTGTCTCAAATTTCTCAAAGCCATTCTCTCAATCTTAAGGTTAATTTAATCAAGTCTCTTGAACGACTTCTAGTCATGCACTGCACAAAAAAAAAAAAAAAAACAAAACTTAGAGTTAGTTCAAACTTGCACCAAATAAATAAAAGAAAACAAGAAAAGAAAAGAAATCAAGAAAAATAAAGAAAATAATGGTTAGATTAATAATGTGACTAGCGCTCTTAGTATCACAAGTCCTCAATAACGATGCCAAAAACTTGATATCAACCAAGTACACCTATTGATAGTATTATAGTCTATCAAAAACAGATATCGTTCTCATGAGGATTATGATCACTAATACTAACTATTTCATCATTATTTAATCAACAAATTCAATTTTAAGAAACAAAAAGAAATCAAACTAAATTAAAGCAAATAATTAATCTAAAAACTAATCAAGACTCAACGAAAGAAAATAAATAAGAAAACAAATATCTCCAAAAATTAACTTCAAGATTTAATAATGTATCCAGATCTCACTTCCCCTAAAATTATACATGTGACTTCTACAATAGATAATCTAATCCAATCTCTAATTTCCTTGACCGAAGAATTATCTAATAAAGTTAATAACTTTCCTAGGTCTATTAACTATAATCTTTGAATTACCTATTGTCGAGCTTAAATTTTCAGTTTTCTTTCATTTTTTATTTCCCCTTTTTCGATTAATATTAAACCCTACCCATTTAATATTAATCATTGACTAAAGAAATTAGGAAATTCCAATTTTTTATTTAGAAAAATTTTTAGAGTCGCCATCCGATTGGAGTCAGGAAAAAGAAAAGAAACAGTAATCAATTGGGTGGATTGATTATGATTTGGCTATTGATCTTTGATTTCAATTTGAGTAAAGAACCAAAAGGTTCCGAATTCGGGGGCTAACCTATTAAATCCTAACAAGTACCACTATTTATTTACCGAAATTATGATTATTTTTCAAATTATAATATTTTTAAGAATAAATAAAAACTGAAAGAAAAAGAACTTAAGTTTCTACAAATTTTATTATCGCTCCGAAGGTGACTACATATCGGCTAGTAAGGATCAAACGATTGTAATTCTTTCCAAAAATTTTTAGTGTGTTGGTTGATTTTAATTTTTTGAAAACCGATCAGATTTACATTTTAATTGATTCGATTTATTAAAAAAATTTAAAGGGCCCTAACTTGTTAGCGATAAAAACCTCCCTAAAACATCCTAAAAAATTTATTGACTTTCATTTCCTAAAAAATAATATTTTCTAAACAAAAAATCCCAAAAAATGACTTTATACTGAACAAATTTCCTAAGCTAGTACTTATTATTTATATATTAAACAACTACCTGCATAATAAATAAATATATTGTCCTTAACTTATATAGAAAACTAATATAAAAAGAAACCAATAACCTAATATATACATAACTACGTATAACTAACTAACGATCTAAATTAATATAATATAATAATGATAATAAAAAAATAAAAGAAAATAAAAAATCCTAAGCTAATACTTACGACGATCTACCGAAATAAAATAATCCTATATGATACACTTGATATATAACAAACTTGTCACGCCCCGAAGCGGCAGAGTCGTAACAGCCCCGCCGTGTAAACCATCTTAAGATAAAAGTTGGCCTTACAACCGCTATCTTAGACCTGATCTATACAAGGCGTTTATGACTAACCCGCTTTGAAGTAAACAGTTTGTAATTTAAATAAATCATTTACCTAAGAAAGTGAGGAAATATATATATACACTATAATTTAGTTATTGCAATTAAAGTTTACAATAATTCTCCGTAATATATTTCCTAGTTATTACATTATTCAGAATATGAAAAATAATTCTAAAATAAAAACTTAGATCTTAAAAATATGTGTTTATTCTTTAATGTTTTTCCTCACTCCCCAGGATCCAGCAGTTGCTAGCTTCGAAGTAGTTATATGCCGCTTCTTAGACAGCACCTATACGACGTCTATAAGGATGTGAGCAACCACAGCTCAATAAGTTAGGATGGAGGACTTAAAACTATACCAAAAACACAACAAGGTTTTCAATCAACTTATTAGGTGTAATGCATGTGCAAGTAAATACCATCACACGACGTTATCCGGCCCGTCGTAAGATTAGAGAAATTGCGCCCGCTCTAATCCGGGTTGAGGAGTTGCCATTAATGCAACAGCTCACGACCAAACCCAAGCTTGTGCAATGGAGACCTCGTTCCTCCCACGACTACCTTGGAACCACTGACTTTACCCTCGCTGCAACCTCCTCTCCTGTCACTTAGTTCGACCAAGGATGAAGAAGGGACCATTATGCAATCCTGCGCTATCCCTTTTGAAGGGGTCGGTATTTGGCCAGAGAGTCCTAAGTTCCCTTAACGGGTTGCCATGCATGTCCAATTATGATTACTAGTCGTATATTTGATTAAGTCCAATTTAGGGTGATCAATCATTTCCTACAAATCATACAATACATGCCAGAGCAACAAACAGAATCATAGCATCACCCATAATCAAGCACATGCACACATCCAACTATCTAACAAGCACAACCAAGCATAATCTTAAGCCTCCAAAATACAGTATCGTATTAATCCCAACTTACTTCGACTCTTCACTCACTCACTCGAGGTTCAACTTGCTCAGGCCATCGCCGATCATCCCTATAACACAAACATGGTTTCAGTTTTTCATAAAATTATTATAGGTTCATTTTATCCTATAACGCTTATTGTTATGTTTTGTTTAGGGTTTAATATGCCTAATTGTCTAGGTCTTAAGTTTTTTACAATTATTCTAGGTTTAGGGTTAGGTTCGGGTTTGGTTTCCTCATCAATTTCTAAATTAGGTTCTAATTCGATTTCTAAGTATTATTTTATACTCGAATCTTAGAAATTCGTTTCAACCCATAATGTGAAATTAATCACATTACTTCCTGATCTCCTAAATACCATCATTACCCCTAGTCAGTATTTATTTTACCCGATACACTTAAATCCGTATTAGTGTACCGAATTCACTCTTAATGTGAGAAATTTTTACATTTTTCATATAATTACATAAATTCAAGTTTTTTATCAGATTTATTGTACATTTTTATTATTATCAAAATATCAATTTTTATTATAATATTTTCTATTTATTATATTTCTAATAATCACATATTTTGTATTATTACCTTTTATGTATATAATACACTTCTAATATTTCTATCACTCTAATTATCATCTCTAAACATCAATTATCATTTCAAAATGTCTAAATTCATCCTAAATCAGATTTTACTCCTAATTACCCTAATTTACAAAATTAGCTTAAAATTTACTATTTTTTCTTATTACTTATTTACTATATAATTAACCTAATAATTACATCTAACACCCTAAATGCTATAAGTATCGTACTCCATCAGATTTCAACATCCTAAAACATGTACTTATTCACTAAATCAGTAATTAATCATCAAATTACTTTATTAATCCTAAATTACCCATTTTATGCCTTATTTTAAGGCTTAAAAATTTCGAAAATTAATTTTTGAAAACAGGCTTCATAGCACTGTTCTATATCATCTAAGTGGTCTACACAAAAATTTTGGGCTCAAAACTACACTCCTAAGATCATTTATTTCTAAACCGAAACATGCTCGGTTTTGTATGATTTCTTAAGGACCTTATGTCACAAGACATATTTTCATCAAAATAATATTTTTCCTAAAAACTACATATAAAAATATTCCAAAATAACAAAATTCATAATTTTCTAATAATATTTATTATTTTTACAAAATTACACAAGAATCAAGCTGGAAATCGAATTCACCGATCTGAGTGGCTCCAACCACCGATCTGGGTGACCGGCCGCGGTAGCCTTGTTGGCCAACTTGGGCGCTGCCACCACTGTGTGGTGGTGGTGGCCATCCAGTTCCAGTTGCTTGTCTGGTGTGGGTTCCCTTTAAGAGACTTAATTGCATAGTTTTTCTTATTTTTTTCTAACTCGAATTTTTCTCTCAATTTTCACCTCTCCCTAATTTTCTCTGATTTCTAATTGTCCAAATGAGCTTCTGGATTTTTCTTGCTATTTATAGAGCTTTAGGATAATTATTATGCATTAAATTGGACAAGACAATTGCCTTATCCCTGAATTTTTTGCTTTTGTGTTGTTCTAATTTAATTGGTTGATTTTTTTCTTATTTTCCTCAACTGCCACGACCCAATTCTGGATCATTCCTTATTTTTCCTGAATTTTCTTGATTTTTCCTTAATTAATTATGAATTTTCTTTAAGTATTTCGTATTATTTTAGCACATTTCGCGTATTTTAAGTAATTACGCGTATTTATACTTTCATGTAAATTCATATATAGTACAAATAAATATTCCTAAATATTATTTAGGTTATTTTATGATTTTTAATATACATATAATTTATCTCTAGCGATTCGTTAATTATCGAAATGCATTTTACGCATTTTCGATAAATGACGAGTTATATACTTAAAATTTAGAATTTTTATAGTCTCTTATTTTATTGCTTATTTTCATAAATTCAAACTTACGGGATTTACTTTATAATTTATGTTCGATCGAGTTTTTCAAACGATCGAAACCTCAAATGACTAGTTATGGGGCTTACAAAACTAATACTAAGAATTCTCTTAAATTGATAAGCATATATAAATTTACTATGTTAAACATCTAAGGAACTAATAATAATAACAAGATAATAAATAAATAAACAAATAAAAAGGTAAAAAAACTTAGAAGGATATGAACCTGAATTGTTTATCGCGTAGTAAAGGACAGTGAGTTGCTTGGCTTAGTGTTTATCGCTGTTAGGTGTTCTCGGATGGAGACAGCGGCGTATATGCGTGGCTCATGTAGGGGACATTGTTAGCTGCTATTTAACTTGCTGTTCGTTGAGACTGTGTTGCTAATTATGGATGGAGATCCTAAATTTTATTCAATTGCTGGTCGATGTTGTTATGGTTGTCGAGGCTGGATTAATGTCGGAGTCCTCTGTTCATGGATGTGACAAAGGTGTATGGTTGCTGTTGGTGTATTCTACGGACAGCGCCCGTATTGGACTTATTAGACATTGGGAGTTGGTTGTATTACGGCTGCTGATCGTAAATGGCTGTCACAACGCGTTGTTGGACAGTAGTGTGAGTAGAGAGCTGCAGTGGCAAAGCTTCAATTGTTAGATGAAGGAAGGCGTCATTAGTTGGTATGTTTGGCAAAGTTTGTTGTAGTAACGTGGTTCAGGCGTATCTGTATCGTGTTTGCGGATTGGTTGGCGTCGGGGATCACGGTAGTCTGTATTGGGAATTAATGTGTGTTGTGCTATTCATGTTGTGATGTTCGGCGTGACTAGACAACGGAGCTAAGTGTGGACTGCGGAGTGCGACTGATCGAAAGTGAAGCCAGGCATACATGTGTGTTCAGGCAGTGGTCTGGTATTGTTTATGTTCAGCGTAGACTTACTGTAGTTGAGCATGCAGGAGAGTCAATTGGTGTGCTTGAAATTTGGTAAGGGTGGACAGCAGTACTTGTGTCGTTGGGGGTTGGCTATATGTTTGAGTCTCCTAATCTTCATAGGTAGCCTAAGATATTTGCCTATACTCACATTCAGCTGAATGCTCAACATACCACATATTTTGTTCTTCAACTCACTGCTAATGTTTCGAGAGAAGATGATATAAGATGTATCAAAATTGACTTTTTGGCCTAATAGATTACCAAATACCTCAATAGCTCTCAACATACAGTTTGCATTACTCTTCATCACCTCCTTCATCAGAAGAATATCGTTAGCAAAAAAAAGATGGGATAGACTAACCGAAGAACCCTTAATCTTGATAGGAAGCCATTCCTTTGCTTCTACTAGTTGGTGTATCATACAACTCAAGATTTCCATAACAAGAATGAACAAATACGGTGAGAGAAGGTCTCCTTGCCATAACCCCCTAAAGGCATTAAAACTATTTAGCCTCACTCCATTCAAAGTAATTTGTTAAGAAGTTGAGCTTAAGCAAGAGGAAATAAGTCGGATCCAAAGGTCTAGAAAGTTTAGGCTTTTTAAGATAGGGTGGACAAAGTCCTACTCTACTATATCATACGCCTTTTTTAGGTCCATCTTAACTATCATCCAATTCTTTTTTCCATTTCTGCTATTCAACATGTAGAGAGTTTCCTGGAAAATGATAATATTGTCTTTTTCCGATCTCCCCAGCATGAAGCTTGCTTGTTTAGGATTAATCAAATCATCTAGTAACCTACGTAGTCTATTAACAACAGTTTACTCACCACTTTATACATGGTAGTGCAGAGACTAATGGACCTAAAATCTTTCAACTTATTAGCACCGACTAATCTTGGAATGAGAAATACGATACGATTAATTTTTGTTTCCATCACTTGGTTTTCCATATTCCGCTATACTGTAGCATATACTGTACTTCCTACTTTTTTCTAACATTTTTTAAAGAATTTAGCATTAAAGCTGTTTACTCCTAGAGCCTTATTATTTCAAATGCACTAGAGGGCTCTCTTAATTTCCTCATTTGAACATTCCTTTTCTAACCTATTCTTTTCTTCCTCTAAAAGAATCCTCTACCCTCCATCCTAAGAGAACAAAGAATTGCTATAAGAGGACTCATTTGTAGTGAACAAATTGGAAAAATGGGAGACAACAAAACTTTAGACCTCAAATTACTTAGATATCCAATTCCCTACAGTATCGTAAAGCCTATAAATTTGCACTTTAGAACATCTAGCTAGGGTAGTCATATGGACAAACTTTGTGTTACACTCCCCCTCAGTAACCCATCGAGATCTTGCTTTAACTGCCCATAACTTTTCCTCATAGCCCAACACCTTATCTAATTCCTTCTGTAAGAATCTCTCACAATCCAAAAGCTCCTGAGAAGGCTCATTCCATAGCTTGCCATGGATCTCCTCAATGTTTTTCTTACGAGTATGAACCAACCCAAACACCTCTTTATTCCAAGCCCTCAAATGAACAACAAATTGTATTGGTTCCTTGGGAAACCTAAACTATATAGGGTCCTAATGGAAAGTAATGAACTCTTTGAAACCAAGATGGTCCAGCCACATTGGTTGGAATCGAAAAGGTTGGTCCTTCTTTAGTCCTCACCTTACTGCAGGATAAGTATCCAATAATATTGGTATTACGCCCTGAAGTGGTGAAGTTACAACAATCCCGTTGCACAAATCAACCTATGATAGTAACTGACCCCACAATCCCTATCATAGATACAATTCACATAAGGCATTTACGACTCCTTATTTTGAAGTAAATAGCTCATCCATAATTATAGACAAAATTTATAAATATAATTAAAAACTTTAAGTCATATTTACATAAAGATACTTATATTATCTTATAATCCCAGGAAATATTTACATGACATAGTAGTTTGATAAGTAAGGTATTATAAGATTAGTACATAAACCTAAGAGTATTAATAAAACACTAAAGGAATCGATTGTTCAGCCAATTGATTCTTACTCCCCTAAGGCACTTCAAAAAGAGATTAATCTCAGGATAGTAATTTCGTGGCATTTCAATTAGAACCTGTAAGAAAATCTATAAGGGTATAGGCAACCAACAGCTCAATAAGTCAGGATGAAGACATAATAATGTATAATAAACACAAGCAGGGTTTTTAAACAATTAATTATATGTAATGCAATATGCAAATGCCATTACACAATATGGTTTGATTCATTGTGAAATTAAAGTAATTTCACTTGCTCTAATCCAGGTTGAGAAGTTTCAATATTTATACAATAGCTCATAACTAAACCAAGTTTATGCAATGAAGACATCGCTCCTCTCATGACTATCCTTCGAATCATTGCCCTCATCCTTACCGTAACCTTCTCTCCTATCGCTTAGTGTAGCTAAGGATGAAGAAAATACCATTATACTATCTAGCACTATCTTTTTCAAAAGTATTGGTATTTGGTTAGAGAATCTTAACTATCCCCTAAAGGGTTGCAATACATGTCCAATTAAGGTACTAGGGTCGATTTAAGGAGACCATAATCTCACTTCACTCAATTCACAACAAACCACCAAAACACAACATCAGTTTTCAGCAAATAATCAAAGACACATAAGCACATGCATATATGACAACTTACAACCATAATCACATACAATTATAAGCCTCCGAGTACTTTAATATAGTACTCTAAAACATAACGATGTGTTGAACCCAATTTATCTTAAATTCTCGATTCACTCGCTCGACTTGCTATAGGTTAACTTGTCTCCACATGTCCTATAATATAAATACTCTTTTAGTATTTATATCCTTATGACATATAGGTTTTTAAGTTATGATTTGACTCAATTTTCTAAATATATATACTATATATTACCGATTCATTCTAAGTTAGTTTTGGAATCAGTTTTTGAATCCATTTTCAATTTAGGTTCTAATTCAATTTTCGATTACAGTATTATACATGAATCTTAAAAACTCATTCTGAACTATAATGTGAAATTAATCACATTATTTTTAGGTATCCAAAATATCATATTTAACCTTTAATTAGTATTATAGTCTACACAATATACCTTAATTCTAATTTAATTACCAAATTTACTCCCAATATGAGAAAAATTTACATTTTTCATATAATTACTTAAATTTAAGTTCTATATCAGATTTATTATATTTTACTATTATTATTATATTATCAATTTTAACCTAATATTTTCTACTTATTACATTTCCAATTTCAAATTTCTTAATTTACACATATACACTACATAATATACCTAATAATTACCTCTAACATTCTAAATGCTACAAATATCATACTACATTAAAAATTAACATCCTAAAATACCTAATTATATACTAAATCAATAATTATCCATTTAATTACTAAATTAACTCAAAATCACCCATTTTATATATCATTTTAAGGCTTAAAAATTTTGAAAATAGATTTCTTAGAAATCTCTTCATAACATTGTTTTAAATACTCTAAATAGCCTATACAAAAATTTTAAGTTTAAAACTACATTATTAAAGTTATTTATTTCTAAATCGAAATAAGCTCAAGTTCTTGGGATTTCTTAAGCACTATACATTTGTAGTTATAAATTCATCAAACTAATATTTTTCCTTAAATTTACATATATTAAAACCCTGAATACCAAATTTCATAATTTTCTAAACATATTTAATAATTTTACTAAATTAAACAGAATTGAGTTAAAGATCAGACTCACCTATCTGATCAGCTTCTAACTACCAGGGGTAGCTCCAAGTATATCAACAGAGAGGGGCAATAGTGGTAAGGTGTAGTAGTGGTGACCGTTCATTTCCAGGTGGTTGTTAGTCATACGTTCTCTCCCTAAGCCCTAATTGTACACTAAATTTGCTAATTTTTCTGAACACATTTAACTCTCACTTTCTAGTTTGTCTCTATTTTTCTTAGATGATAATCTGACCAAAATGAATTGTGGTGAGTGGTTTCTAATTTTATAGAGGGGTTTAGGGCTTACTTTTAATTTTTAGAGGGCCAAATGTCCTTTATCCTCTTCCCTTTTAGACTTCTAATTAGGTAAATTTGATTGGATAACTTTTTCTACTTAATCTCAGCTTGCCATGACCTGAATCCAAACATTTCCACTCTTTTTCTTGATTTTTTTATGATTTTCTTTAATTATTTAGCATTATTTTAGGTATTTTTACCTACATATAAATACACGTATAATACAAATAAGTACTCTTAAATATTATTGATATTATTTTATGATTTTTAGTATACATATGATTTATTTCTATCGATTTGTTAGTTATCGAAACTCATTTTATACATTTCCAATAAATAATAGATAATATGCCTATAATTCAATATTATAATATTTAATTATTCTATTACTTATTTTCCTAAATTCAAACTTATAGGGAATACTCCTAACTTTGTTGTATAATTTGAACTCGATTGAACAACTTACCTGATCATCCTAAACTTTACATATTGACTCCAAACTTCTTATTACAGGGCTTACAATGGGCAAATGGTCAAATTATGAAGATGAAAGGTGCAAAACCTTAGCTTTAGGGTATATTCTCCTCCAGCTTTCATTTGCCCAAGCCTAGTCTTAACAAGTTTGGAATAAATCATACAAATTCCTAGATTTTTTTTATTATGTGAACTTAGGTCTTACAAAGCCCAAATCCAACATCCCATAAGCATCCATACACCTTTGATATCTATCAATGCGATTTCGATACACTAGTCTTCCTTCTCACTTTTCCTCTTTACTCAAAATCTTGTTAAAACTCCCAATCATTATTACGCCTCGAAGTTACAGAGTCACAACAATCTCGCCGTATAAACCACTTTATGATAGTAACTGGCCTCACAACACTTATCATAGATATAATTTACACAAGATGTCGAGGACTCCTTACTTTGAAGTAAACAGTTCAATTAATAATTTAGCTAGAGTTAAAGTAAGTATTAAAACTTGAAGTCAATATATATAATTACATGTACATTACTGTAGAATTCCCAGGTGATTCTACATCATAACATAACAGTTAGCTGGTTTACATATTAAATACTAGTTTTTCAGTCTTACAGATACTAATGAGATTCCATATATAAATTAACTATTAGACAAATTGATCTTCACGCCTCAGGCTTCAAAAGAGAACTAACCTCTGGATAATTGTAGGGTGGCATGTTAGTTAAAGTAATCAGAAGTCAGGACTTGCAAAAAAATCTATACGGGTATGAGCAACTACAGCTCAATAAATTGAATTGGAGACTTATGATTATATACAAACATAAACAAAATTATCAACAATTATTTTCATGCAATGCAACAAGCAAGTGTCATCATACAACGTAGTCCGATCCATTGTGAAATCAGAGTAATTTCACCCACTCTAATCCGGGTTGAGGAGTTTTCATATTATGCAACATCTCACAATCAAACTCAGGTTTGTGCAATTGAGACACTACTCCTCCTAAGACTATCCTTTGAACCAATGCCATCATCTTCACCGTGACCTCCTCTCCTATCACTTAGTTCGGCTAAGGATGAAGAAAAGACCAAATTGCTATCCAGTGCCATATTTTTGGAAGATCTCGGTGTTTAGTTGGAGAATCTTAATGAACTCCTAAAGAGTTACAATGCATAACAATTTAGGGTATTAAGTTCGATTAGGTTTAGGTTCAATTTAAGATGCTAAGACAATTTCACACCAATCCAGTCATAATAATCATCAATCACAACACAAATTCCAATACGAAGTCAAATACATAAGCACATGCATAAAACTATCCACAATCACAATCATACACAATCCTAAGTCTCCGAGTACTTTAAAATAATACTTTAAATACAGTGAAGTAATAAACCCAACTTACTTAAAATTCTCGATCGTTCGATGCAGGTTAATTCGTCTTTGGGTATCTTATAATACAAATGCGTCTTTTCAGTACTTATACTTTAATGATACATATTCTAAGTTATAATTTAACTCACTTCTTCATATATACCTATTCTTTACTAAAGATTGGCTCGAGTTTTGGTTTCTGAATTAGATTCCAGTTTTTAGTTCTAAATTGTTTTCGACTACGAGGAATCCTAAATATGCTCGAATTCTAATGTGAAATTAATCATATTAAGCTCGAATATTCTAAAAATCGTATTAGGTCTTAATTTAGTATTCTAACATATTCGGTACACTCTAATCTTAATTAAGGTATCGAATTTACTCTCGATGTAAAAAAATCTTATATTTTTTATTCAATTATCTAAAATTAATTTTTGTACTAGATTTATTTTGTACTGATATTATTACTATATTATCCAATTTAACCTATTATTTCATATTTATTAACATTCTAATTTCATATGTTACTAAATTACTCACAATTACTACATAATTCCCATATTAATTGCAATTAATACTCCAAAGATTAGGATTAGGTTTTCACATCAGAGATTAACATCCTTAAACATCTAGTTACTTTCTAAGTCAATAATTAATCATTTACTCATTTAATTAAGCCAAAATTACCCATTTTCTTAATCATTTTAAGGCTAAAAATTTACTTAAAATTTTCAAAAATTAGTTTTTAAAAAAATGGCTTCATAGCATTGTTCTATATCACTTAAGCATTCTATAGAAAAAGAAATTGAGCTCTAAACTATACTCCTAAGCTTATTTATTTCTAATTCTAAACATGTTTGATTTTGTGCAATTTATTAAGAACCCTACATTTACAGATGTGATTAAACTTAATCACTATTTTTCCCTAAATCTATATACAATAAAACATCAGAATAATAAATTTCAAAGTTTTCTGGGCATAATTAATAATTTTAAGGAATTTTGCAAAATCGAAGGAGATATGAGACTTACCTAGTTCACGAGCATTTTGGCCTTCAACACCAGTTCAAGTGTGTCGGCCGGTCCAAGCAGTGGATTTGGAGTAGGATGGGGGTGGTGGTTTGGTTCTGGGTGTAGGTGTGGGTATAGGTGGGGGTGGGGGTGGTGGTTTGGTTCCAAGCGGTGTTGGTGTGTGGGTTCGACTTACTTGCTCTATCTGCACAAATTTAGGACAAAATTTCTAAAACTTAAAGTTTCCCTCTCAATTTTGGTTCTCCTAATTTCTTTTAACTCTCAACTGACTAAATGAGCTCTGTAAATTTTCTTGCTATTTATAGGGTCTTGTAGGAATTGTTGTGCATTAATTAAGACAAGATAAGACAAGGCTCATATCTCTTCCTATTTGCCTTTTTTGTTGCTTGTTTTTTATTGGTTAATATTTGTTTCTTACTCCCTGACCTGGCACAACCACTTTCTGAATTGTTCTCTGCCTTTTTTATCTTTCATCAATTTTTTTTATAATTTTCTTTAATTATTTAGCAAATTTCGAGCAATTTAAGTAATTTCGCGTATTTTTACCAACACGTAAATACACATGAAGTACAAGTAAATACTCTTAAGTATTATTTAGGTTATTCTATGATTTTTAGTATACATATAATCTATCTCTAGCGATTTATTAGTTATCGAAATGCATTTTATGTACTTTCGATAAATAACAAGTAATATATTTAGAATTTGAAAATTTTATATTTTCTTTTTTTATTACTTATTTTTTTTAAATTCAAACTTATAGGGTCACTTTTATTAATATTTCTAGCTTTAATTTATAATTTAGATTTGATCGGATCTTTTAACCAATCGCCCTAAATTTTGTGTACTAAGTTCAATCCAACGGTAACTTGGTTTGTTCTTAGGGCTTACAATCATTGCCCAGGGCTTACCTCAATTATTCGCTAAACATTCTAGCTCATCCCATAAAAGACAACGTTCCTTAAATTTAGGAGATGCATAAATAGTTGACAAAAGCTAAGAGAAGTTATGAGAATGTTACTGAATTTCCGAAGAAATTCGCTGATTAGATAAGACTTTCTCTCTAATCACTGCATCCTCAGCATTCCACAATACAACAATTCCTCCCTTAAACCCTTCAGCTTTACTATAAATCAAGCTATTCATACCAACATGCTCCCTTAAAGCTATAGCATCAATTGAACCCTATGCGTGTTTTAGTGATATTAAGGACCTGAGGATTATACAACATCCATAGATCTTGTACAGCCTTTCTCCTTCGTTCAAAGTTTGCTCGTCAAGCATTCTTTGTAAGAATTCTAAAGGGTTTAGATACATTAATGATGACAATGTATCCATTAATTCGGGGTTTAACAAACTACAATGGACTTTAATGCAATGTACATCAGCAAAGACTTCCTCATACTCCTCTAACTACACCCTCCATTTGCATGGTCAAAAGGAGGTATGGATCATCAGTTCCTGCATTTCTCCGACCTTCAACCAAAACTACTTCCGTTGGTCTTCCATGGACCTTTCCATGAAAGGAACATGTTGTACCTCCATCAGATGTATCGGCCCTAGGAGTATCATTTCTGCTACTAAATGACATATCCCTTTGAATAACTCTAGCAAATCTTCCCCCATTATTACATCCCTCATCATCAGCTTTTTTATTGCTAGAACCCCTTCTACCTTGGTTTAGGCTTTAACTTGCTTGATCACTAGTTCCATCCCATTAAGAAAGTTGGTTGGAACATGGTTTTCTACGACTTGATGCTTTTGCCATATGATACTATACACCATCATGTCATCTACTTTCGCTCTAAGGGTTACTGTGTTCATTGGTGTTTGGATTTGCCACAACTTTGAATCTAGAATGACTATCGGCATAAGTGATTCACTTCTCAAAAGTTGAAGTGTAATAGAAGTTTTCATTATAAGAACCATTTTTTCTTGCCATTTTTTTAAGAGATGAAAAGTTTTTCCATTATCTGGTTTTTTCAAAGTAAGAATGTTCCATTTTTTCTGAAGAAAAAAAAAACACAATTGGGTTTTCAATGTTCTCTTTCCCCTTATTTCTCCAACTGTGCCATCCATACGGTTCTTGAAAGAGTCACCACCGTCCATATTAATGATACCAAATGGTGTTTTTGAGTCCTTTGGGCGTCTGGGTTTTCCTCCTAAACTATTCCTTTGGTGTTTCTTGTCACTCATCACATTTCCATTTAATTTTTTATCACTCTTTTGTGACTTTTTTCTTATATTGAACTTTCATTCGATCACCCACTCCCTCTAATACACTATTCACCACTGCTCTACTTGTCCCCTCGGTTTCCTTTAACTTAGGCTTGTCATTGAAAGTATACTCAACTTCCTTCAATCTCTGACTTGTGATATTATCATTTACATTTTCTATATTAGTGTCTTGTCTCGTCTCTTTGGCAAAAGTACCTCCATCCTCTTGTTCTTTATGCCTTTCTACCGTATCCATGGTGTTAACATTATTGCCATTCGAGGTATAAAGGTTTCCTAAATGATTTATTCTTCTACACCAATCACACACCGGTAACCCTTCATATAAAATTTGATAAGGGCCTTCATTGATAAAAATAGTGTGCTTGAGTGGAGAGTTAATATTTAATTGAATGCAAATATAAGCGAATCTTCCATGCCCTAATCCTATATTATATAAGTCATACCTCAAAACTGGCCTAATCTTTTCACCTATTCTCCTCATATCTAAGGGAGAATAAAATTCTACTAGCAATCCAAAGATGCACACCCACACCGTAACTGAGTTAAAAGTAGAAATATTCAACCTAAAGCCTGGAACCCATTTCTTCAATGCTAAGTATCTCCCATTCACAAACCATGGACAATTTCTTGTAACCCATTGAAAATCAATATTATTTTCCAACAAGATCAAATAATATCCCAACCCTGCTTAGATTAGGGTTCAACTTCCTCCACATCCTCATTAGTTTGTCTAAAAGGGTTTTGTATCCCGAGTTTAGCCTTAACACTTTTGCTATGAATGTGTTTTTCCATAGGGTGCTTAACATCTCAACCTTTGTTTGTGAAAATTTCACATAGCAAACTCCTTGACTAACATTCACATTTAGATTATCCTCTTCCTCTTTCCACTTCTCATCTTTGTGGTCTATGCTTATAGGAGGAATAACGTCCTAAAAATAGAACATTTTGTATGCTCTTGATATATCGATGAAGACTATGCCCTTAAAAGACATTTTCTTTTGATTGGGGTTTCCCTTATCGTTTAAAACATATTCACTCTTTCAACCACTACTTCACCGTAATCATCTGATGATAACACTAAAAGTTTTTTTCTTCGATGGAGAAGATCAATGTCCTTATCCTTGCTGTGATGTGAAAGAGCCTGAGGGTTTGCTACTTCAGAGAGAGAGCCCACCATCATGTGTATGGTCAATTTGTATTTTAATATTTTGCAATAATATACCTTTATTCTCATAATATTTATGTTTATCATGCTATATGTTGCGTTAATTGGTATTAGAGCAAGGATGTCGACCGGTGGCGAAACGATCCTCATGGTGTTTAAGAGGTTTAGGTCCTGATTCAGAGAGGCAAAACTAAAATTAAGTTGCAAAATTTCGAGCAAACATCTAAAATAGTAGATAGATTGCAAATTCCAACATCTCGAGGAGCATCTTGAGGAGATAGTAAATCATTTTGTTGGTTTAAGAATTGATACTCATAGGAGGCAGCATGACAATAGAGGCTAAAGTTAGAAATAGCTCACGATGACCCCATTGATAGGTCTGCTCTTATTCATGGGAATTATGCCTATAATAATGATGATGATTCTATATGAATATGAAATTACCTAAATATGCTGATGATAGCCATACCAAGGTATAGAAGAAGAGACACTTATAGTAGGTCATGACCCACTTACTAAAGTAGGTGGTAGGTTGCAACTCCCTTATAAAGGTAGGCAACCAACTCCATCGATTATTTCAAAAAAGGAAAGAAAAACAAAGGAAACTCGATTGAATTTCCTATTAACTTTTTTTTTTTAATTTATAAGGAGTGATGATCAGGGCCTCTCTTTATTGCCAATAGGTCAAACGACCTACTTCTTTAACTAAGCTATGACTCACTTTTTAGAAGGTGGCTTTTTCAGCTACCTCAAGACCAAAGGGTAGTCAAAAAGGCTTTTTTTTTTAATAATTTTTTATATGGTTCTTTCTTTTTTTATTTTTTATTTTTTAATTTACTTAATTAATATGTATATATAATTATATAATTTAACTAACCTAATTACTTAAACCAATTAGAGGCTACCACATGTTCTATAGAAAAGTTAATGGTGCTAATAGAAGGACTCATTTGCAAATTTTGATAAAAGCTAAGAACTCAAATGCCAAAAAAAAAAAATAAAGATTTAAGACTAAAGTAGAAAAACCATTAAATGTTGAAAACTAAATTTATACTTTTCCTTAAAAGAAAATAAACTATCCTTTTACAAAGAAATCGTAAAGTTGAAAGATAATTGATCGCCCCACATTACTGTAAAATTTTGATAATAGCCTTACACCACTAACGAGTTTTATGGTCCCATATTGCACTATGAGAAAAATGGTATCATACCTTTAAGAGAATAAAATTTCGTCTAATGTCTTCATCATATCATTATAAGCCATACCTATTTATAATCTAAAATAAGACGCTTTAAACTAGAAAAGGAAACAAGGTTAAAAACGTAAAAATAAAATAAAAAAGAAACTGAAGATTTTCTATTTATTGACGTTCAACATTATTAAGGTAGTTGAGGTTGAAGATATCTTGCAAACATGAACAAATGCAAGCTAAGAGGGTAATTGAAGGTAGCTCTAACGCGGCCACTTCGATGCTTAATATGATGGCCTTAAGAGAAAGTAATATGAGCACAAGAGTAAATGTGGGGGGATCCACCTACTAGTGAAGTTACATGGCATTTGTAGGCATGGTTATGGATTATTGGACCAAAGTGAGTCATATCTTCAAACTACATTCAATAGTGGAACATACTCTAATTCAATTATCTGCTAATTGTGGACTTTCCTAATCTAGCCAATTTGTTCATGCCTTTCCTTTCCTCAATGCTATGGTTTAAGCCTACATACTATAGGCTTTATGCTCAAGGATTGAAGAAGTGGATAGCGGTAGGAAATCAATAGACATCTTCATATGAGGTTAGATGAGCTATTGGAAACTCGATCCGAGCATTGAGAAGATCGTCCATGCTTTGGGAACATAGATTATTAAAAAATATAGATAGATTGTTTAACATTTTAAAGTAAAACTCTATGAACTTTACTTCCATGCCTCGGCCTTCCTTTGTCATCAAACTTAGCGGACATGTGAACTCTAATGAAGCTTTAATCAAGACAAATTGTAGTGTCTAAGTATTAGTTTGCGCATATCACCTATGAACTAAGTTTCAAAAATAATCAAAAGTTACAATAAGTATATTCTTCTCCTCATATTATGATTTTTTCACTTTTATTTTGCAAAATGACCATTCGATATTGAAAATTATCAAAACCCTCAATTTTTACTCTTTTAACAAGATACTTAATTCCCTTACATGACCCAGTCTTTTAATTTAAGCATGTAGAATTATCTTCAATCTTGATGAGCATGATTCTTATTTTACTTTCTATGTACAATATGAAATTAGTAATTACTAAATATTAATTATGCCAATCCAAGATTTGATTTAAAAATAACAATAATAGTAATAATTTTTAAGTCAAATCTTTATATCATTCTTTTCTCTCTTTTTTCTTTTTCCCTTTCCTCTTCTTATGCATTTATGCCACATACTGTATTCTTTACTTCTATTTTTTGCTATTACAACATAAAGATATAGGGCTCCACTTTGCTAAGCATTGATTAAATCAACTGAGCTCCATCCCTTCATCCGCGATTACTCCGTGCTCCTCATCTCTCTCTCACTCTCTCCTCTAATTGTGCAATGATGTGTTTCCCCAATTTTTTTCTTTTTTTTGGTTGCTAAAAATACCCTCTTTTACTAGTTGCTAATAATATCACCTTAGAGTTCCATCCCTTTACAGCAACAACTATTCCTATGCCTTCGAGATTGAAAGTGAGAACAAAAGGCTCAGTAAGTTTTCTAGAAAGAGAGATAAAATATTGAAATAATTAGTCTCTTTTCTTTTCTCTCCCTAACACACCTCAAAGTCTCATTTTCATTATAAGGTTAAGGTATGAATTTTGAATTTTTTGAATCTTTTTTGACATATTTTGATTGATTATTATTTCAAACGACTTTGGGGATTTGTTTAAGTATTAGTTGTGATTCAATTAATTAATAGATAGGGTTTTGAGTTCCAAAGATCGAGTTTTTATCTGAGAGGATTAATTGTTACAATTACATTTGTTATTTTGTAAGATATTTTAAAATTTAATGAGTAACCACTAGAATTAAATGCCTTTCTTCAAGAAAAGTTTAAACTTCTAAGGAGTTTTTAGGTGCTGAGTTATTCAGAATCAAAAGGAGATCGAATTTAGCCCTCAGAGGAAGGTAGTGTTGTAAGTTTTATATTTGTTCAAGTTTTATTTTGAGACATTGAAGTAGTAATTTATTTAATTTTTTTGTATTTGATAAATATACTATGATGTTTGTTTATGTTGATATGTTGTAGTGGTATTACTTATTTTAGGGTTCTTCATCAGAGATTGTGATGAAAAGATCAACAATTATTTGAATATGTCATATAATGATTTGCAACAAACTTACACTAAAAACTCTTTCTATACCTCCTCTCACTTTTAATAGGAGTTAAAAATAATGAAAATAATATATTGACTACAATGCTGCGAAGTACTTAAGTGGAGATTTCACATGTATTTTGATGGTTCAACGTGAGCTTTTCTTTCTAATTGAATCAAGTTTTCTCATTCCTAATACATGTTTATTTATTTCTTTTGAAAATTTTTTACATAAGAAAATTTTACATTGGGCTTTTAAACCTTGATACAAAGGAACACATACAACCCTTTTTTATGCAGCAAAAATTAGTATTTGACTGAAGATATTTTAACAGTTGTAAAAAAGTATTATTACATAATAGTGCTATTTTTCAATATAATATGGGAATGCTCCCTATAAAAAGTTTTCCCACTTAGTACTATAGGATTATTAGTTGGTAAAGGAAGGCCTCCTAATCATGTTTGTGCCATAGATTTGTTTATTTCGCCATTTTTATCTCCATGTATGTATTAGTGAATAATTTGATGTCTATAGATGCAAAAGTACTCCAAACTTAAAATGACATGGAATGTTGGTTTGTTATGGTCTTCTAAGAAAAAGCTAATAATACAAGGCTTCAATTAGTTTTTGGCAAGTACTCTTGAAGGTAGATGTCTAGCAAAATATAATCGAAGTTAAACTAAGTATCATTTTATTGTTGAGCTATGGTTGGTTGATTACATTATGGTTCTCTATTTTTTATTATTTTTTAGTTAACTCTGAAACCTTTAACACATGACAAAGCTTTTTCACTCTAAAAATTTGTGGTTAAGAAAAATGGTTTATCTATTGACTAACACCTCTCTCCTACATAAGATTGACTTTGGTTGTTGCATTTTATTTGATTTTCACATTTTTGTGCCATACTTATTATATTGAAAGCTATCACTATCATAAGGTTTCTTGTCAAAGTTTGATTTTTATTGCTTCTCCTTAAACAATAGTGTCTTATGCTTTGATGAAGTTGATAGGATTATGGAGTTGAACTTTCAAGAAGAAATGAAACAATATCAAATTTATGCTAAGGGTTCGCGTATCATATATAATCTACTTATTAGTATAGTCATTACGTAAAACAATATAAACAAACATCATGTAAAGATGAGGACAATTTTAATTTAGTTATTGGTTGTCATAATTATCCTATGGAAAAGAGAGGAATTTATTATAAATCGAATCATTTAGATTTGCTTATGACTTTAAGGAGAAGATTGTTTCTTACTTAGTTATTTATTTTCTCTCTTTTCATCAAGTTAATTGATTATGTAATGTTTATATTACTTGTATTAACTTGAGCCTATCCAATCTTTAAGTATCAGTTTACACATATCACAAATGAAAATAGCAACATCTTTTAGAAAATTGCTGTCTATAAAGTGTTGCTAAAAGGAAAATATGGCTTTTGTATTTATAAAATTGTCGCATTTATATTAAAATTCTGTTACCTCATAAAGAAAAGTTGTTGCATTTATATTTCTAGTTCTATAATATCTAATGAATTAAGCAACACAAATTTTCCTCGCATAAAATAATTTATTTGTTGCCTAATAATTTATGCAACAGGTTCTTATAACAACAGTCATTTTTTTTTTTTTATCTTAACCTATATGTAACAAAATTATTATTATATCATTTGCTATTTTGTTAAATGGAAATGTAAATGTCATCTTTTACTACATTCTCATAAAATAGACAAGATTTTGGTTACTATAGTGTGTGTGTATATATATATGTATATATATATATATAAAAAGATAGAGTTATATAAGTCCAAAATTTAAGTACTTTTTTATTTTAATGAATGTTTGGTGGAGAATTAAAAAATATGATTTCATGTTTGTAGAAGTAAATAATAGAAGGTAATAATTAAATCTCAAAAAAGCTTAGGAGCTATAAAGCTACATTTTGTGTGCTCGTGGATATCACTATCAACCTCTCGTTTTAATAGAAATAGAAACTTTGATCCATCGAATCAAACATATGCAAGTTCATAAGACATTTGGGCCTTTGATTCATATTGACTTTTCCTATGAATTAAATACTTTCCTTAAAGTATGCCATAAATAACAAGTATATTATTCTTACAAGAAACTAAGCCCCACTAATAATAAAAGGACCGTCAATATGAATTTAGCCAGTTGACTCTTTCTTATAGTTCATTGAACCAGCTCAACAAACTGGACCCGTATGACATATAATAATCTGGGTCGAATAATTTTAGGAATATATTAACATAAAGGTTCCAATTGGCATTCGGAAACTTCAATATATGGATGGCCGCTGGCGTTAATTGTTGTCTGGTTGGATGTACCTGTCGTCTACGCTAAAAATAGCTGGGTAACACATGCATTATTATCATATTCCTGTCAATAAGAACAGAGAATTGGTATAGGATTTGGGTTTGAGCCAAATCAGCACCTTTCTGGAGATGACATGGCAAGCTTGAGAATATTTTCCAAGAAAACATCAAACTTTATTACGTAGTAGCATTTGTGCAGCACGATCCATGACTAAAGTTATGGTAGACCTAGTCCTGGCTATTACTATGTACAAGCTTCCTTTCCATACCACCCACGTGCGCACTGGGGTTGACAATCTACCCCTTATGGTTGAGTAGTTTTTTTTTTTTTTCCTTTAATTAATTAAATTTATTTATTTATGATTTGGTTTGGTTGAATTCTGGGATCGAATTGAGTCCAACCACATTTGAAATTATTCGATTCAAATACTTAATGAATCAAACCACTTTTAACAACTTTGGTTTTTAACTAAATGGAGTCTGTTTAGATTGCCTTTTTTTATTTGTATCTTATCTATGTTTGATTTGTATATAATCTATAGTTATTTGAATTTTAGCGTTTAAAAAGCTATTTCATCTATATTTTATCTGTTTTTATTTTATAATTATGACGAAAATAATGATTAAAATATCAAAATTGAAAAATGAAAATTCATATACTTTTAAAAAAAAGTTTTGAAAAAAATATATTTTATGCATTAGCAATGATTATTTTAATTAATATTTTAGAAAAAATATATTTTTATTTTTTTAATATTTTATTTTTGCCAAACACAAAGATTTAAGTAAACAAGGATAATACACCAATAAGAGGAAAACAAATGAATCAAACAAAGCCCAAATGCAGTTCAGTCTAGGTTAATTTTGTTTGAACTACTTTTTAAAAAATCATTTTCCTTTTTATAATATTGATAACCATGAGAGTTTTCAATCAAATATTGACATCCAAATTGAGGAAATTATGAATGAATTCAAGCCATATAAGATTATATCATGGTGATATTGTATTTTTGGTGATGGTGATGGTGAGTGAGTCTACTAGATCTAAGAGACTCAAGTGAAAGAGAGTAGAATGAGAAATGACAAAAAAGAAAAAGTGAATAAGGGTAGATTAAAATATCAATAAGGTTTAAAACTATCAAATATCGCTTATTTTTATTCTTAAAAAGAAAAGATTTAGGTTCAGATTTTCACGAATTGTTAAGACCCTTTTCAAACTAAATGGAAATATAAAAGAATCATATTTTGAAGTTTCGTTTGTTGTGGCTTTTGGTTCAATTTGGTTTGATGAACAAGCTTAGGTTATATGGTTGGTTATTAAAGCTTATGAGGTAAATTCTATGCATTTTTAAGTTTTTGAAATCTAGAATCATTGGTAGGGTACAAATTATTGTCTATTACCATAATAGATATTGCTTAAAATCTGTAATTCAACTATTGCAAGTTTTAAGTTTCTCGACACCTTCTAATTTTGAAAATATATGCAGGTTTGCATAAAGTTTGTATATTGTAAGGCATACATATAATATAATCTAACAAATATAGGGAAATTTAACTTATGTCACCCAATTTATAACTGTCAACATGTGCACATTATATGTATTTTAGCCTCAGCTGGTGCTTTATATGCGCATGTAGCTTTAACTTAGTTGTGTTAGCTAGAGTTTGACATATTGTATATAAATAATCATAACAGTTGCATTCAGAAGTGGTAAAAGACAGAATACAGGAACACAAACTTCTCAGTTTACAAAGCAATGGAGATCACAACTTTTCTTGATCTGAAAGTGATGAATCCAATTTCTGATTCAGAACAAAATTCCACAATAACCCATTATTTTAGGTAAAAAACACAGTTTGTTAGTTAAAACTTAACCTATCTTAGTTCTTCAATTTAAGTCGGTATGGTGATTTATGTTTGCTATATTCAGTTACTGTTTTGTGTTTCTTTTAATTCATTATATTTAAATTTATTATAATTTACATTTAGAAGCAATATTAATTTATAATTTGAATCATTATTTCAACATGGATCGCTAATAGTACTTTAATTATGGTGATATATGTTTGTTATATTCAGTTTATTTTGTGTCTTTTAATTCATTATATTTAAATCTACTATAATTTACATTTAAAAGCAACATTAATTTATAATTTGAATAATTATTAGAACATGGATTGCTAATAATGCTTTAATTATGAAAAAAAAAGGTAAAAAAATTCGTAAAATCCACATGGTACCTCTAACTTGTAGATTTTACAAAATACAAGTTCTAAGATGATTATTAAAGAATCGCAAGATAGATTATAATTTAAAATTTTTGAATCATATACCTATAAGATGGGTTCAAGAAGGGGATCTTTACTCTTACCCAATCAATATTAGTTGAACACCACATATTTTAGGGTATTGGGATTTAGATTATAAGTCGTATTCAATTCTAATTGCATTCATGTACTAGTTAATCCTAGAAGTCGCACAAATACTAACCATCACTAGAATAAAGATATGGTATGGGACTATAAAGTCAAGTCATATACCTATAAATATCATCGATTTCACATAATTCTCGATAATGACTTTCTATAACAAAGCCGAATAAATTGTGAATAAGTTCAAGGGGTTTCCAAAAGTTTTGATAATTAATAAATTAACATAATAATTGACATACTTACCTAAAAATTAATGCAAACACCAAATCGAGAAAATTATGACTTAGACTCAAATAAACCTAACAAAACCAATTTTGGATCCGAAACAGTTGAGATTATAAAAAAGAAAATGATGTTTTGATGACATCATATAGATATTACCAAAATCTATATATTCTCTACCATTAATTTGTGAATTGAGAGAAATTAAAGAAAAGTAAATTGAGAATATCCAAATCTCTTTATGTATGATTTAATCACTTTTACTCTTTTACCCTTTAGTCTAATGATGTACTATAAAGAGTGTAACTTCTTGTAGCCACAGTTATTTAATAATAGAGATAATTTGCTCAAAACTTTAACTATTGAGTCTTTACTCTTAATAGCTATCCTTACCCTTATCAATTCTTTAATAAGGTTATGAAAAGTAAAATTTTAAATTCCGAATTGTGAGTCATAATAATTGGATTTAGGATTATGGAATTTATTTCAACAATAAGTCATATCCAAAGAAATAATTTCCACGCAAATTACTATAACCTTACTTAAAACTTTTCTATTTCCTCCATATCTAAAAAGATCCATTTTATTTATTGCTCGTGATGTACACCACTGTCTGTAATGAAAATAACAACTCATTTAACTAAATCATCCCACATGACTACTTTTCAAGGAATATACAATTCACATCATCTCCATAATCATATTATAGATTATAATCTAGGTCATCATAATAGTCAACATTATCTATTGTACTTGTACCTGAACTTGAAAAAAATTTCTCACAAGGAGTGAATCAAAGCCCAGTAAGTAATAACCATAAAAACCATCCAATAAGCAGAAATGCAATCCTAATAACCAATGCATGACCAGTCATTTATTATCTTAAATTTAAGTATCAAAATATGGCACCTTCTTGGTTTTCAAAGATTTAGAATAACTCAGGATCTCACAACACAAATATATAATATACATATATGATGTCAAGTGCTTTTTATCATCTTGGAGTCCAATTCATCCTAAATCTACCGAACCCTTTTGTGTACTTGACACGGGACATCACAGCACACCAATCAATGGATACCACGCTAGAATCACCACCAGTACGCTTGATTCTTCGACTAATGAAGCACAAGCAACATGTTTACTAAGGGTTGTCTAGCTATTAAGTTTACTAATAAGTTAAGTTGACATACATAAGCAATAAACACATTATTCACGTATCTGGAAAGGGTTTTGAAACTGAGATTCCTTATCTCCATTTCTTAATATCAAAACAGAAATATCTAGCACTTTGGCATCCATCACAGGATACTTCCAACTTCATTTAACACTCCTACTTGGGTATAAAACTTGCAAATTTCCAAATAGAAATCTAACCTCAAATAGCATGAAAACTCACCCGAATCCCTTGCATTCAAACCAAACTACGGGCAACAGCGTTCCTATCAATTTTGCAGACTCCAAACCTCAGAGTTCACGCACTCTTAATTGGCAATGTAGGCTATAATATATATATATATTTTTTTTGTCTTCTTTATATTTTCCTGTTATTACTATTACGCCTGCCGAATTTTTTGTCGGCCCATTCAATTGGTCCAGCCCATTCCAGTTTTGATAAAAATGGTTGGGTTACCTCACGAAACATAAAGTAAAGCAATCGGCCCCCCCCCCGGCTAAATGAAAAAGGTGACTTGTACTCGATAAAGGTGTTGGACTAATTAAAAATTGATACAAGATGGATGGAACTAAAAAAATGTTGCTGGAAGTCCTCTTTTAATGAAAATTTGTAAATATTAAAGACTTAAATTGAAAAAAAAAATATCGCATTAGGCGTTTATATAGAAAAACAAGTAAAAATTGATAACTAAATATATATATATATTTCCCTTTTATATAAGACTTAGACTATTGTTTTATGTAACATCACATTTTTCTTTCATACTTTTCGCAACGGCCTAGAATTAAATAAACAAATATGAGATTTGTTCATCCCTAGTCTATATAAATGCATGAATTCTTCTTTTTCTTACTTTCAAAAAATGGCATATGACATGCATATATCCCCAAATCTAAGAGAACTCTAAATCACACATATCTTACTCAAAAACCTTAAGATAAAATAATGCTATCTCTTTTTCCTCTCAGACCCTAAATCAAGAAATTTCCAAGTATGCTGTTTAGTTTAATTTAGGGTTTTGAGTAAGATACATGATTTGGAAATGTATTTATATATATATATATATATATGTATATCGCATACTATTTTTAACCAAGGAGTTGATAATTGCTTACCGGATAAAGCCATGCATTTACAAAAAGACAATACACTTATTTAAAATAAGTTACAAAAATATAAACACACATTACTTCTCAATAACATATGCATGCTTAACAATATTACTTTACATTATTCTCATAAAAAAAAAAAAAAAAAAACGAAAAGACGAACGTCCAATTATTGAATAATAAATAGTAACGATAAGGTCCATATGCTATTCCATTTTATAAAGCGCGATTATATCGTCCGGTAGTTGAATAATAAGTAATAATCATCCACTCCATGCGAAATTATCAATAGTGATTATTTATCATCATAAAATTACTATTTATGGTTCCAACTTTATTTGATCTCCAATTAATCTACTCATCATGCCGTGCCGATACAACACCACCTCTTTCCCTTTCCACTTAAATAAAAAAAAAAAAAAAGTAGTATCAAGCTTCAGTGGTCTCCCTTGACATTACGAGCCTTAAACCCTCCTCCATTGGATGTTGGGTTTCTTGAAAGAGAAAGGTGTACACCAGGATCATTGTGAGTGCATGAACTGTTGTACACAATGGAGTTATTGATTCCTTGAACATTGCTGTTCATGTAAGCATTCATAGGTGGAGTGTGGGACGACAATGCTTTCCCGAATCTATGATTCTTCTTCACGTGTTGGTTTTGCTTTTGCCTTTCGTCGTCATTGCTGCTGCTGCCTTCGCTCATAGATTCCTTTCCTGACGATTTGTCGTGGAGGAAATGGGGTGGACCTGAAGCTGTAGGAGGATGGTGGTTATTTCCTTTCCCTACTGTTGTTGTTCTTGGTGAGCGGATCAGCTCCATAACAGCACCTTTGTTCTCACCTGCAATGGTGATCACTCTATGGCCGAGGTGATGTGGATGCTGATGATGGTGCAAAAGAGATTTCTCTTTGACACCAGGAATGTCATGCTCATGAGTTTTGAGCATTGCGTCATGGTGTTTTGTTTTCCTATTGTTATCAGCAGGAGGCATGAGATTGGTTCCGTTTTGTGCTTTTTGCACTTCCATGACGGTTTTTTGCTCGGGATGCTCGGGGATTTTGGGTTCGAATCGCTGCTCTTTGTCTTGAATTTGAGACGGGGGTAAGGTCAATGGAGAGGGTGGTGGAGCTAGAGGAGTAACCCTAGGTGAGGATTTTTTCTCAGTATGAGGAGTCTTCGATTCTCTAGGGGATGGTTGGATGAGAGGCTTAATCTCGGCCTTCTCAGGAGATGGTCTGACTTGCTCTAGTTCTGGAGATGGTGGTGGACGTGGGGACGGTGGTGGAGATCTTGAGGGAAGTGAAGTACGAGGGACAATTTCCTCCTTTTTTGGAGGTGGGGAGGGTGGCAAGGAGGATGTAGTACGTGTGGTGCGTATTTCATTTATTGGAGTAGATGGGACAGATGTAGTAACAGCGCGCGGTGGCATCACCGTAGGTGTTGGTTTTGGTGGTGGAGAGGCGGTTGGAGGAGTGCGCTCGCCAATTTGAGTTTTACTTGGCTCAGCAGCTGAAGGCTTAGGTGCAGGAGCAGGAGGCGATGGAGGGGGAGGGGGAGGTTCTTGTGGTCGAGTTGCCAGTGGCACCAAGGGTTGAACTGGAGCAAGGGCAGGTGGAGGAGGAGGGGCGGGGGCGGGGGCGGGGGGAGGGGCAGTGGCAGTGCGAGCAATGGAAGCCAAACGGAACCATGGTCTCGTTGGTTGGTTGGCCATTTCACCAGCAGATAGAAAAGATAAACCCTAAAATGAGAGAAGTATGTTGATGAGTAGGATAAAGAAGGGTTGATGATTGTTCTTGTATATATATACAAGTCCTCTTAAGTTAAAGACATGACTAAAGCACTTGGAGATGGGCATTTTGAGGAAACCTTTGGGAGGAAAAAAAAGCAAGGAAAGGATCAGATTCTCTTAGCACCACCATGCAAGTATGGTATCTCAAAAATTTTCTAGTTGCTTTTAGAAGAGCCTACGATACTGCATCCATTTCGTCCAACTCTTGTAATTCCCCGAAAAATTGTCCTTAGTTTTCAATTTTTTTTATCCTTGCCAAAATCAACCAACGGCGGATTTAGGTTTTCCAAGTTTTTACTGTTTAGGAATCCATGATGGAAGCATAAAAAGGTCTTATACTTGAAGTTCTTCTGTCTTCTGTATGACAGAAGCATGTCTAGCATTTTGTCAGGCTTTGCTTTTTGCTCGTGTTCAATATCATTAAACTCTATAATGGATAAAAAACATAGTCGTGTTTTTAATATGATAAGTATTTAAACTTTTGAAGTAAGAATTCAATAGCATAACAATATTTGTACTAAAATTCTCATAGTAATTATAACCGTTTTTTATAGATGGATAAACACAATTCTTACTTAATTAAAATGACTTAAATATTGAACTTTTCTAATTAAAAAATCACATGGATTATTAAGCATATAATTGGGTGTAGCTCAACAGTTTTATCTCCATCTCAAATAGTGCAGATGGTCCTTAACTTTGGCCATAAGATTAATTTTTTTGTTAAGGAACACAACAACGTGCTTTTCCAATCACGGCCCAAAAGGTGAAGTCACGTATGCTTGAAATGTTGATGGCACGTTTGCAAACCCAAAAAGCGCAACTACAAATTTATAGTAGCCTTTATATGTCCTTCGACATGATTATTAGAAATCATCCAAATGGGTTTCCGATATAAGATCGGTTGTTGAAAACAAACGAAAAAAAAAAAAAAAAAAAGAGAGAGAGAGAGAAATTGTAAGTAATATACTAAATTTTGACATCCGTGCAAATACGTGTATTGAAATTTCAAATATTATCCATAACTCCTAAACTTTAACCTTATTTGGGTATACCCATCGAATTTCAAATGTTGCAAATGGACTCTTAAAGCTTTGATTTTTATGCAAAATACCTTTAAATTTATCAAAATATTCTTGTAACACCTCTTTTTATCTTGATGTATATTTTTAAAATGAAAAAAAAATATTTCCTTAATATTACTAATTTATTATAGTTTAGTAAGATATGCAAAACTTTTGAAAATTCACTGATGTATTCCCACTAAAATTAGAGTTTATAGAGCGATTTGCAACTTATAAAAGTTCAAAAGTTATATGTAAATTTGTACACCAATTCAATTTAGCTCGAAACCAATCTCTAACCGCTAATTCATGGATCGATAAAGAAGCGAATCAAGTCCAACCTTTAAGATGGCGAGCTTGGGCCTATCCGCTAAGCCTTTGAACCTTCTTTTTTTATTATTTTTTTCAAATTTTCCTTAATCATTATAAATAATTTGTGAACTATCTATCTTTTTCTTTTTTTTTTAACTAAATCCAAAACTATATGTCGTTACTCGTGAACCGAAAATATTATTTTTATTGGATTGTTGCAAATAACATATTAAAAGCTCTTCCTCTAATTGATCAGGGTTATTAGTATTTTTTATTATCATATCAATAGTATCTTGCTAGTTATTAATAAAGATCACTACATATTTGGCTTTTCTCGACCAAATCTCATGATCCTCTATCATGTTTTCTTCGTTTTCCCCCTTTTGATATTCTAAATCGTTGATCAATTTGTATGATCAGCAAAGAACTTTTTTATCAATTTCTTTTATTCCAATGGAGTTTTTACTAATTCTTTTAGCTTTTAAATAAACCATACTCATATCAAATAAAAGAGGATATTAATAAAGATTAAATAAGAATCCAACCATGCTTAGAGATGTGGAATGAATAATTTTTTTTTAAATAATCTTTTTTCTTTAAATTGCACTTTCAATAAGGTAAGGAGGTCAACTAAAAAAGAACAAACTCTAAAAGAAATAGCTAATTTGATGGAATATTAGATTGTTTTTATACCTTATCCTAGGACTTCTTTTTATCACACTTATTTATTTTCTTGGAAAACAAATTCTATTAAAATTAAAAAAAAGGTACTTAATCCCTTTCCTTCTTTTCTATTTTGCTTAATTTGTTTGTTTTGGTTTATCTTTATAGTCAATGAAAACTTAAGAGTGCTCAAATCATACATCAGTAGATGATTTTCAATTTTTTTCAATCTTAAGATAATTTGTTTGGATTGTGTGAGTGTAAATGCATGATGTAATGTTATATATATAGTATATTATATATAATATATATGCATATTATTGTATACATATATAATATATTATATATACTATATACATGTTTGCAATATATATATATAGTATATTATATATTAGTTATATATATATATATATTTAATTTTCAAGGTTGGACCATCTTGAACTTTTTAGCCAAACCATCGATTCAATAACTCGACGATTCAATAAGTTGCAATGGTTGAACCGCTTGAACTCTTAGGGTTTAACGATTTAAAGGTTGATTCAAATCTATCTTAGGTCAATTTATGATTAAAAATTAGACCTTGCACTAGTCCAATTATATGGATACCATGATGAAAGTTTAAGAAATTATTTGCTATTAAAGAAAATAAAAATCAAACTCTAGATGGTTCATGCAAAGATTTCTCGATCGCAGGTTTAAGAATTTAGATTTGATGGTCATAACTCTTGTCGTCAACTCGTTGCGCCAAGTTTCGTGCTTTATTTTTACACAAGAAATAGTGGAATGAGGAATGTCACATCCGATTTTCGTGACCTGTGACTCCAACACCTGGGAACTCGTCTACTCAATTACAATTTTTGTGTATAATTGCGATTTCTACGTGGCCTAACGTTGATCGTGTTCACCATATTTGGAATCTTGTGTCCAAAATAGTTTTCGGGACAACCCCGCTTTTAAAATGTATCACAATATTCCTCCTATAAGGCCTCCAGTTCATGACATGGACATTTTTACTACAGCAAATTTGACTCTTTTCGTTCAAGTGCAGCATGCGCCTTTTATCTGGCTGCTTGGAAGAATATTATGAGAGAAGCCGAGTAACTATTTTGTCTTTTTGTTTTTTTTTTTTTTTTCGTTCCATAAGAACATGAGTTTAAGATTAGATGCTCAAGCAACCGCAAATACTGTCTTCACACTATAGGTATGAATAGGGTTACAAATGAGTCGAGTTCAAGTTCCAATTCGAGCTTATAAGTTTACTCCCTTAATCTTACGAATCGACTCATTTAAACTTGTAAGTAAATTTATGAGCTATATATATATATTAAACTATTATATATTAAAATCTAAAGGTTAATATTTATATAAATATATAATATATTATAAGATAATATATAATTTAATCTTTATTCGCTATCCGTTAATCTATTAATTTATATATATTTTTTATTTTGTATACCTAAGCTTGAGAGTAAACCCAAGATCTGCTCGCTTTAGGTTTGATTCAACTTGATTAGTAAACGAGCTAAACTTGATTTCAAAATAAAACTCGTTTATTTAAACATACCAAGCTTAAGTCTCAATTGTAAACCCGATAAAAAGGTTGGCTTAAACTCAAATACGATAATTTTTAAATAAGTCAAGCCTAAACCTTTGAAAACTTAATTTGACTCGACTCGTTTATAGCCTTAGGTATGAATAGATCATATAAACTCTCAAATATGATTTTAACTACCATAATTTTTAAAAATGTATACATGCTTTAAATCTTTGCTAAACCCTAAAACTATCACTAATTAAGGTCTTTTGACTATAGTTTAGAATTATAATAATGGCTTAAGTTATTTGCATATTTTGAAGAGTAATGGAGTGGAGAGGGAAAGTAACACTTTGAGGATTTAGACATCTATTTATATCTGGCTAATAGTTTAAGGGGTGCATTTACAATTACTACCAAAAGTTGAAGTATGACCAACCAAAGGGTTTTGCTAGAAAAGATAAAATTTTGCCACTTAAGGGCTTAACCGATAAAATATTTTACCAGCAAATTTTACTCCTCAAGCTTTGCCCTAAAAGGGCTAATCGGCATAAACGGTAAAATTTTGCGACTTACGCATGAGTAACTGGCAAAATTTTGCCCCATACATACATACATACATATATATATATATAATATGAAATGCAATAGATCTATTATTCATTAAATTTGAATCGGTAATATTAACAATTAATATAGAGTTTGTAATTAAATATTCATAATTGATAAAATGCAATTAATACAATTAAATTACTAGTCAAAATTAGTTGGAAATCTAGAAAAACTACAAATGTCATAAAATGGTCTCATGATGAAAACAAATAGACAATTGTACAGAACAAATGATCAAATACAATGGGATCATAAAAAACAAATAGACAAATCGATTAAGCAGGTTTGGAAGCAAAATCTAGACCTGGATTTGCAACATGTGACACCTGTTAAGAACTATTAATCAAATAACGACTTGTATTATTCAATTAATAGCTGTAAGCTCAACGCATATTACCATAACTTTTCTTATAATTATCTGATCAGGTTCAAATGGAAGAGCCATGTAAACTTTCCTGCTCAACCCTAGGATAAATAGTGGAAACTCCTAGCGATGTTTGATCCAAAACTCGGATCTCAATTGCTGAGGATGCGAGGCCATTTATAATTTTCAAGAACCCATAATTATAACATGCAAGGAAACCAATTAGACATGTAACAATTATAACATACTAGAAAGTGAAAAAAGATAATTGCTAAATAACCTGTGCATCGCTTTGGATGGTCCCACTGATTCTACACCATCTTGCGGATAAAGTCGTCGCTCATCCTATATAAGTATGGATAAAAAGATAAAAGCACTGTCGCGGATGAACTAAAACTACAGATCATGGATCAATTAGACTATCCAAAATAGAGAGAGAAAAAAATCAAAAGTTAGTCAATTTTGTCCAAAAATTAACTCAAGAATGCTCAGAAGTATCATGTTCAGAACCATACGAGGCTAGAAGATCAAGCTTCTGATCTTTAATTCTGATTTCACTTCTGAATTTTGAGTTTATATCAGTTAATTTTAGGAGGCCATAACATTTTGTATACAGAGAGTTATGGAGCCCATGATATGTTAATAAAAACTGATTTGAGACTATTTTGGCATAAACCAAACCGCTTAGCCATTTAGGTTGTTTAGGAAGTTGAATTTTGCTAGCGAAGATTTCTTTGTTAGTTTAGGAAATTTCATCTTGTATTATTTTATTTCCTAATTTTATGTAGTATGGATTCTATTCACTTACTTTGTTTATCCGAGGATTATAGGATTATAAATATCTTACTTATTCTCCTATAAATATCTATTACATTATACGCTGCGTCAAATATTACACTTGCATTCCATTAGAAATAACAACAATGATCACTTCGAGATTATTTATTCATCCTATTAAGGTATAATTGAGTCAAGTGAAACCAATACAATATTAAATTCATACTCGAACTCAACTTAGAAACTTGAAATTCGAGCTTAGCTCAAATTCAATAGAGCTCTAAGTTTTAAGCTCAAGCTCGATTAGAAAATATATAACAAGCTCTAGTTTGATTCAATTAGTTGGATTAAATTCCAATTTTTGTATAAATTTTTCCTAAATAATCTAATACTCACTTTCATTAAAAAAAATTAAATTAAAAATTATACTGCAAGCCTTATAAGCTTAGTATTCTAAAGCTTGAGTTTGGCTCAACTCGTTATTCAAGTAGCTCTAGCTCTAGCTCGAGCTTGAGCTCAATTTCGACTCCGACTTATCTATCACTAAATCAAATTTGAGTAAAATCTAAGCCGAGTTCAAGTAGTTTGTGAATCAACTTAGGTCATCTTGGTTCATTTACGACCTTACATCCCACTATCACTAGAAGAAGGTTCGTCCATAAGTTTCCCGTTACCACCAACTTCTTCCTCTAATGTAGCCATGCATGCCAAGTTTCTAAGGTCAATGAAAGTTCAATCAATTGTGATTGTCCAAGATCTACTTATTTATCGCATGCATTTGCACTATATATGAGTAGATAGCTACAAGAAATGTTGTTAACAAACATGTTGCTATAGGAGGCCTTATGCTTATATTGACCAACACATTGCCCTGTGGTTTGAGTTTGACAAATTTGAGTATTAGCTTGTGATCTTCAATCTTCAATAGTGGCATCTGCCATTGATGCCTGCAATGGTCTTATAAAGCTACGAGAAGAAGCTAAAAGCTATAGTGTTTTGTTTATACAGTAAAAGTCCACTAAAAAATAGTTGAACAACTATTTATAATTGCTCTATTCATACAAGCTACCAAAACTGATCTCAACCAACTATTCCAGAACTAACTAACTTTTAGTAACTGACTTCAACTGACTACAACTAATTCTGAATAATTATGCTTAATCATGTGTAAATAATTAAACACAATGAAACACATATATAATATCTAACAAACCCCCTACCCCTCAAGATGGTGCCTTAAAAAGGCTCATCTTGGACAAAACTGCAAAAAGCTAAGATTCAAACACTGCCTTTATAAGGAAATTGGCCAATTGTGCATGAGAAGATACATAAGCAGTACAAAGAAAGCCAGTAGCCATTTGCTCACGATTAAAGTGTGCATCAATAGAAATATGTTTAGTGCGACCATGCATAAAAGGATAAGTAGCAAGTAATAAGGCAAACTTATTATCCACAAGTAGAGTAGCTAGAGGTGTAAAAAGAATGCCAAGATCTTGAAGATAGGAAACCCATAAAAGTTCTTTGATAGCAAAAGCCATAGACCGGTACTCTGCTTTAGTAGAAGATGTAGACACAGTATTTTGTTTCTTAGTTTTCTAAGAAATCAAAGAAGAACCAAGAAAAACACAATAACCAGAAATCGATTTTCTATCAAGCACACATGCACCTTAGTCCGAGTACCCTAACACAATAATTGAACTTATACCTACCAATTATTGAGTTTGCCTACCTGTCTACAGTGTAAAAAGCATGTCTCTATTCGAGATTGCCTATGGGTTTAACCCTGAGCTCCCGATAAACCAAGGAACCCAACCAAAGCTTGATGATAACCAGCCAGCTGTTGCAAGAGTTAAGGCCATCGAAGTCATGCACCAGACGATTGTAAAACAATTGTACCGAGCTAATACTAAGATCAAGAAGTGAAGCCAAGGATGAAGGAAGAGAGAATTTCAACCAAATGATTTGGTCTGAATACATCTCAGCAAAGAATGATTCATAAACTTAAGGAAGAGTAAGTTGTCTCTTAAAGCCGACAGACCTTTTAAAGTGCTTGAAAATATCAATCCTAATATCTATAGGATTGAATTACCTAAAGGATATGAAGTCTCGGACTCCTTCAACATTGCCAATCTCTAACCTTACACTCTCGAGAACAAATAACCTGAAGCTGAACCAGATTTAATCCTAAATCTCAAACAACCCGGAGGGAATGATAGGGATCAAGGACTAATCACTCACTCCAGAGCTCGAAGGTTTTCTCAGATGGTCTGTCAAGTTGTCTGAGGTGAGTTAAGCACCGAGAAGCAGTATTTACCCCAGTCCGATCTGCCAAGCTACTTTACTCTTTATACCATCCAGGAATCTGCTGAGGTTATCAACTAACATGCGGAACCAACTCCTTTGCAATACTCCAATCCAAGCACCAAATCAAGGAAACCGCCATCTCCATAGTGCCAAGGCCAAGCTAACAATTGTCAGGAGATGGCCATCTAAGGTCCCCGAATATGAGTTGTCCCCAAACCAACCCTTGTCTAACCTTAGCAATTAGAGTGCCGAACTGCCAACGCCAATCAGACCTGATCAAAAGGTCTACCCCTGCTCGGCTTGCAATGTTATTAGGACTGCAACCTGAGTAAAACACGCACGCACTGTCCTTTCTGACATCTGTACTGTCCTTTTTACACGATTTCATGCTTCTCCTGTAAATTGTTCTCCTTTTATTTAGCCAGTAGTGATCCATTTTTGTAATTTTCTATAATTTAAGACTTACCCTAATTAGATACTATAAATACTCCCATATTGTAATAGCTAAAAGAAAAAAATCATACAGAGAATACATTGAACTTTTACTCTCTCTTGAGCTAAGTATCCTTCTGCTTACTCTTGAATTACTCTTATCTAACCCATTAAGCGTGGTCTAGTGACGAATGACCTCCAGCTATACTTGTGCATCATATTAAGTGTGACTCAAGCTTGTGTGAGGCGTTGGTGTGTCATATTCATCGTCAATACACGAAAACCCCTGCTTATCCTTTACTATCATTTACTTTTCAAGCTATCTCGCGGCCCGCACCCACCCTTTCAGTTACATATGATATTAGGTTCATATGTTCATCCACAAATCCGTATCAATCTAGCAGATGAATAAGAATAGGCTTGGAAAGCACATGTTTATTATCAAACAAATGATGAAAGGGAGACATATGATCATTAGCACCAGTGTCTCCAACTCAAGACCTATATTCATGACTCAAATCAACAAAATAAGCAGTTGAGGACATACCAACATAACTGACTACTCCCAAATTTTGAGCAGACTCATCAGCCATACAAGTCTGTTTCCCACGCATCATCTTCATTACATCATTAGCCACCGATTAAACAAGTTGCTAAGTATATGCAACACCTACACCTTTATGACCATCAAAATGATCAAATGGAGTACTATATTGCCTTGTTTCCATTAACTGTTTATCATTAGGACTTGTAACAGTCATATTCATCCTTGAATCAACACATTTCTTTCTCCCCTTGTATCACTCAGGATAACCTACAATCTCAAAACATGATTCAACTAAATATCCTTCTCTCTTATAATTCTTGCAAAATAACCCATTTCTAATTATATCTCTCCGCCCTACATTACTTCCTCGACTCATAAAAGACCCTCTGTTTGCAACAAAGGCAGCTAAATTTGAATCACTAACCATGAGATTGGTAACTTGACACTGTTTTTCTACTTGCAGGATAGTGTAAAATGCACGACTAACAGTAGGTAACGACTCATTCGACAAGATCTGACTTCTTATTGGTTCATAAACCTCAAATAAACCCATTAAGAACTACATTAATTTCATTTGAGCATCACACTCAAGCAATCTATCTTTAAGATCACAAGTATAGCAATTGAGCCAACCACTAATGCATATAGGATATGGATGTAAAGTATGTATTTCCTCCTAATACTTCTTCAATTTATTGTAATACACTATCACCGAATCATTATTCTATCTAATATTCAACAATTCATGATGCAATTGAAAAATTAGTAGTGCATTTGTTTGACCAAATTGCTCCGTAACTTACTACCATAACTCTAATGATAATTGAGCATATAAAAAGCTTTGAGAAATTTCAAGTATCATAGAATAAAGCAACCAACATCTTACCATGTAATCACATTGCATCCACTTAACAAATTCATTTGTATTCTCCTCTAGCTTAGGTACTGTTCCATCGACAAAACCTAACTTAATTCATGATGCAATTGAAAAATAAGTGGTGCATTTGTTTGACCAAATTACTCTGTAACTTGCTACCATAACTCTGATGATAATTAAGCATATAAAAAGTTTTGAGAAATTTTAAGTATCATAGAATAAAGCAACCAACATGTTACCATATAATCACATCGTATCCACTTAACAAATTCATTTGTATTCTCCTCTAGCTTAGGTACTGTTCCATCAACAAAACCTAGCTTGACTTTTGCTCCTAATGCCATTCAGATAGATCGATTCTAAGCAAGAAAGTTATTACCATTAAAAATGATTGTTCCTAAAATCATACCAGGATTATCCAATCTTGAGATGTACAAGGGATCTATACAAGTTTGATCTCTCATGATAATGTCACATTAAGACAATTCGTAAAGTTGAGAATGAAGTATTTCAATGAAAAGAAAAACCAAAAACGTTACCATGCTTTGAAATCATGACAAATTTGAGTGTTAGTTTGTGATCATCAATCTTCAGCAATAGCATCTACCATTGATACTTGCAATAGTTTTGTAAAGCTATGGGAAGAAGCTAGAAGCTTGAAGCTAAAGTGTTTTGTTTATGCAATAAAAGTCCGTTAAAAAATAGTTGAACAACTATTTATAGTTGCTCTACTCATACAAGCTACTAAAACTGATCTGAACCAACTATTCTAGAACTAACTAACTAACTAACTATTAGTAACTGACTTCAACTAACTACAACTAATTCTTAATAACTATGCTTAATCACTTGTAAATAATTAAACACAATGAAACACATATATAATATCTAATTTAATATCTAACAAAGTTGAAAATTCTCATCTTCTAAAGAAGCTACTTTGTTTAACATTGTAACCTTTACCGGTATTAATTTAAATGATTCTTTTCTTGGGGCCAAAAAAATAAAAGGGCCTTGGAGCCCATTAGCCCAACACATTGGCTTCATATTTATACAACAACAAATGACATAGGTCCGTTTTAAGAAAGTGGTCCTACATGTCTGAAAATCGACTCCTATGTCTTTCTTTTGTTTCGCAATCACCCACATAAGATTGCACACCAAGCTCAGCTTTGTGATTCATATCAGTTACTTCCCTTAAGTCATGCATACAAAATGACTCCTAACTTCCAAATGCACTGTTATTTACTTGCCATTCCTTTAATTAGTTAAACATCTTGCTTAAAATATTTATTCTCATCATTCTTGTGATATTCAAAAGCCTCAATGCAATTCATTACCTTTTAACACAAGCAAATAAGAAATTTAATACAAACCAATCAACTTATACCATATTCACTTAAATCTAATCTATGTTCAACCAAAGAATCCACCCGCCTCGAACCAAATTCCATCGACCTTTGAGAAACGCATGAGAAGAATTATTGCCAATTTGGTGTGAATCAGAAAACACCACAACTATTTATCTTGCAAATGTAATTCTGGTGAAGCAAGAAACATGCTTTTCTTGCCTCCTCCCCTTGGCTCTCATACTTTTTAAGTCCATCTATGCTCTTCTTTCACCTTTGAAAGAATCACTAGCCATAAGAAGATTGGTGCCTGCATTGTTATACTTGAAAAAACATTCTCCTCATCCTCGTTTCCATATTTTCCAGTATCCTTTCATCTTTTTCTTTTTTCTTTTTATATTTATTCCGCGTTGTCTTATGCTTCTTTGATTAACAGATGAGACCTCCTTCTCCTTGTTGTGACTCGAAGTATAATCGAAAAGGTCCATGGACTCCTGAGGAGGATGCAAAGATACTTGCTCATGTGTCAAAACACAGAACAGGGAATTGTATTTCTGTTCCAAAACGAGCAGGTAGGAGATTCTCATTTGAAAGCTTATGAAACCACCCTTAAACTATAATCATAAGATAAAATGGAAAAAAGACATTGTTCAATCGTACTGCTGATGATGCTACTTGCACTGTCAAGGACTTGGAAGGTGTGGCAAGAGTTGCAGACTAAGATGGACAAATCACTTGAGGCCAAACCTGAAGCATGATACCTTCACACCACAAGATGAAGATCTGATAATCAAGCTCCATGCTGCCATAGGTAGCAGGTCAGCCATTTCTCTATGCCATATTTTTGCGCTAAATGAGTTCCTTCATTAATATTTTCAACGATTTATGGCAATAAACACATTTTTGCACAGCATAAAGGATGTCTAGTGCATTTATCCCCTTTTTTACCCTCTGTGGTCATGCTTAAGGTAGTTATAGCATGCTTCTAACATGTATTGTCACTTAATGTGTGCTTAACTGACTGCATTTTCACTTTTGTGTTATATCCATGGACCAGGTGGTCCATCATAGCCCAACAGCTTCCAGGAAGAACAGACAATGATGTGAAGAACTACTGGAACACCAAGCTCAGGAAAAAGCTCAAAGAGATGGGCATTGATCCTGTCACACACAGACCCTTCTCTCAAATCCTAAGAGACTATGGAAACATGGGCGGCGCAACTCTCAGTACCAGAATCAAGCCCATTAATAGGGACATGAAAGGAAGCTCTAGTCCATATCCCTTGAAGCCAGAACCTTCCTCATCAGTTCAGCCAGACATGCACCCGAATTTCAACATGCAACAAATGATGTCTAAGCCAACAACCCAAAGGCCTCCCCAAGGTTTCCTCGCTAAAACCAGCAACAGCAATAGCAATTGCAAGAGCGCTTATGCGGACCAGTCGCTCGATCTTCTTGCTCAGTTGCAAACCATAAAAATGGTTACAGAAACCTCACTTTGCCCACAATACGAACCAGGATGTCCACTAGGATGCTCCCTGTCATCGTCATCATCATCATCCTCGTCTTGTTCTTCTTCTGCTTGTTCAACTGCGGTACAAGACAACAAGTCATCATCCCAAAACTTCAGCTGGAGTGATTTCCTTCTTGAAGATACAAACTTACCGACTAATGATCCACAGGTGCAGCAAAAGGTACCTGAACTTCCATTCCAGGACATTTCCAGCCAAGTACAGAATGTGACATCACAAGGTGACCTGACTAATGAAACTGGACAACAACATAAAGTAGTTGAAGAATCACATTACAACAAAACAGGCTGCGTCGTTAAAGAGCCATCGCCATCGAGCAGTTCTTTTGTAGAAACCATGATCAATAGAGATAAAGAGATGGTCATGGAGTTTCCTGAACTTTGGGAAGAGACATTATATTACTAGTCATGATCGATCGTCTTTGGTTCTGTTCACATGCCAATTTGCACTATGAACGGGGACCAAACTTTTGTTTCATCAAATTTTCTATAATAAAGCAGTAACACAAGAAATACTCATTTTCCATATAAGCGTTGAAGATCTATGAAAGTTTGTATGTGTTTGTTCCGTGATAAATAGAATGATTTATTTCTTTTATCATAAGAAATTGACTAACTCTATTGACACGTGGCTCAAAGAGAGCGTTTCATTGAAGGTTTAAAATCATGACTACTAAGAAAGTTTAAAACCGGTCAGATCAATCTTAACGAGACGTATGATGGTCCTAAATTTATAGTAATTACTTGAATTCTATTACTAATCTAAATAATTAGCCTTATTTATATATGATTAAGCCCAATTGATTTGGCATATTTTGTAGAAAACAAGGTATTGATACTATTGGTGAAACTATTATTTTGCATTTTTTATAATATATATTACTAATCTGGCTGTTTCACTTATTAATTTCTTACTTTAGAAACTTCGCCGGTGCTTTGGTGGTTCTTCACACACCATTGATCAAAGGCCTTTGTTTAGGTTGTAAAAAATCCAATTGGGATATCCATTTTCTTTAAGAATGTTATATTATGTGTCCAAAAATCAATTTAGGATTTATTTGGTTTTTTCACCGATTATTACATATCACACTAAGAAAGAAGGGATTTGGATCTAGTCCATCCTATTAAAAAAACTGGTATTCATATCATTAATCTATAATATAGGTTTTATTTGGCTTGTAGAAACTTTTGGATTTTTTTTAATAATTTTTATTATTTTATATTTACAATTATCAGATCTTACTATAATAATCAAGAAGAATTATGATTGAGTGGATTGCGAATCAACAGACGTTGGGCTAGCAAAGAAATAGGTTTGGGCGACAGAGTTCATTTCATTAAAAAAGCTTGGACTTTTACCAGTTGAATCGGCCCAAGCCCGTGACTACTTTTCTCGTTGGAGAAGTTTGTCAAGCCGAAAAGATAAAGAAATCCTCTGGACATGAGCCAACATTACGCCGGAATCCTGAAATAAACTATAACCACGTGTTGTTTCACGGAAGCGCCCTTTGAAGGAACGGTAAAAAAAAAGTTTCGTCCTTTATTTCTACGAAAACAATCATTCTTCATCTTATTTTATATTTAATATTCATTAGATTCAAATTATTAAAATTATAATTAATTTAATAATTTAAATTTAATTAAATATAAATCAAACGTAAAGCGAAGGATTAGATTGGCTCCATAAAAAGTAAAATTAAAACTAGAACGATTAGAGATTCCTTTTTAATAGTACGTGATTATAGTCGAAGATAGTTACTTTGTTGACATCGATGAACAATAGGCGAAAACCCTGTTTGTTACTTTTAAAAGCTGAAGTCGTTTTAATTATTTTTTATAAATATTTTTCAAGGTATTCAACCATCAGATCAGCCATCAGTTAGCCACCTTAATTTCCCACTAGCTTTTAGCCGCTAAAAGCTACCAACAATCATAACCACTTCAAATATTCATCATAACAAATATAGAAGAAGTATTGAAAAGCTTTTTCGCCAAGAGAGATACACCCCAAAACAACGTCTAGCTTGCATAATTTAGGGGAGCTGGTAAAAATAACCAATACCACATTTAGTTAGCAAAAAGATGTAATGTTAAACAAAATGCCTCTTAAACAATGGGATAAGGTTTAAAAACTTTTATTCATCTAACTAGTGGTATAAAAATTTTGTTAGTAGAAAAAATAAAAATTTCTAAAAGAACCTGCAAAATAATCTTTTTATCTTTTAAAAGGGTATATTTGGAAAGAGAATACAAAATAATTTTGCTCTAGCTCACTTCTTCATGTTATGTTGTCTTGTTCCACGCTTATTATGTTCTCCTACTTATCAAATGGCACATAATTTGTAAAATCGTTCCAATTATCCTGGAATTCAGCTTTGGCAATGTTTATGTTTCGTTTTGGAGAGCTAAACAAAACCAAACAATAACAACCAAATTAAACCAAATCATTTTTGCTATATAAAATTCTCCTTAACAAAACAAATTACGTTATTTTGAATTTGAACGTTGGTTTTTTCTTCTATATTAACATGATCATATTCCATTTCTATTCAATTACACCATTTGATATGCTAGAACAATTTTTCTTTTAAATAAGAAAAAAGAAAAAAGAGAAGAATCCTTGATGGTTAAATATAGTAGATGAGGAGTTTCAATTGAAATAGTCACGCACAAGTCAAAGTCTCACGTTACACATAACTTTAAGGTAGTGATACAAAGACGACATTTAGTGGAATGATTAGAAAGGGAGGAAGAGTAAGTAACATCAGAATCTTGAATGGATAAGTAACAGGAAAAGAAACTTGGGAAACCTTGAACATCGATCTTGTAACATGAGAAATTGAGATTCTTCTTTGTTTGAATTGCTTGTTTGATTTTACGAGGTAGAGGTTTTATAGTAGAACATCATTTCTCTAACCTCTAAATTATATTCAAATGAGGACAAATAACTAAGTATTTATAAACTATTGGGCCTAATGACAACAACTAAATCATCTTGGTAATTGACAAACAAGATGAAGCTTGCTCATTTTACAGTTACATAAATGAGTTTGCTAAGAGTCTTAAGGCCTATAGCTTTCTTTATGAGTGTGTAGGCTAATTTGAGAAAGGTTGGAGATAGATAAACCCGTTTTCAACCTACCAAAACAATTTTACTTTAATCATCCTAAATGTAGATTGGACTTCATAAACTATACCACGTAGTTCAAGGAGTCTAGCCTAAATAATTAGTAGGTTTAACCTAATATTTAATATAATAATTTTAACTCTCTATATAAGTATAGAATCTATCATACAAATATGTTGAAAAATTGAGCCATCTTATATTCATTGTTAGTTAGTGAGAAAAGATTCATGGGATAATATTATTTAAAAGATAATTAAAGATTTGAACTTCATGAAACCTTTGTTGATGAAAGGTTCTCTTTTTGTGCCCATATAATGTTCAAATGTTAATGTACAAAGACTTAAGTACTATAACTCATATTAGACTTGACTAAGGATAATGGTTTGTTGTATTCACTTCATATGTTAAGTGAATGAAGTCCTATCTATTACCTAAAAAAGATTAATATACTTATATATATATATATATATGATTAGGGACATTGATTTTAATAGGCGCAATAATAGTATGTCGTGTCAAAATAACATTAAAAAACACTATAAAATTTTGTGAGCTATTCCAATAAATACATTTTTAATGGGCCAAAGGACTAGTATGATGGCATGAAATGCCATGGGTTTACCTAGCATAGGCCTAACATAAAAATGGCACTTACTAACCTAACGTGCTAAAATGGCAAGGTACACCTTAAAATGCTCACATTGCTATATGTTACAACCTGAAAGTTTGAAGGCAAGTTAAGGTATTCAACTTGAGTTTAACGTGAATAACATCAATATGTGGTTTGTTCATAGAGTGGGGCATACTCTAAAGGCAAGTTTAGCCTTTCAAAAGCAAACTAATCAAAAGTTAAAGTCACTCTCCTAATGATGGCAATGATAGGCCTACACCAATTGGATAATTGAGTCTCCCAAACATATGGAGGTCTTCGACAATGCCAAATGGTACTCCTATAGAATGATAGGCTTAAAACAATTTTGGGTTAAAACAGAAAGAGAAAGTTGACTCACTATCCATAATATAATAAATATGAAAAGATAAAGGATAGTCAAGTACCGTATGAGCACTCTATGAGAGATGAAACTCTCGTCCCATACTAATTGGTTCAGAGTGGTTATATTCTAGCTTTCATCGAGCTACCTAAATGCTATTCGATGTGCTTAATGAGTGGGTAGTTTTTGTTAACACAAGAAAGCTCATATGGGTTATGTTTAGAGAAGCAGCCATTAGGGAAAGACATCATTGGAAAAGGGGGGGACTGTGTTGTAAGCCCCAATGTATATGAGTTAAGCTCGAAGGAGCAGTCACCAAAGAGAGGACTTTGTTAGAGAGGAAAGCTATGCTGCAGTTGACCTATAGCAAAATCTACCCAAATCCTTTATGAATGTACTTTAATGTAGCACCTTACCATTGGGCAACTCGGTAAGAGATAATTTCAGATGATGAAAAGATGAGTGAGGGTAAGAAGAAGCTTGTGGAGACCTACTATCCTAGTGAAGAGGATTTTGGGTGGAATCTGACAACATGTCAAGGAGGGTTAACAATTTTTTAGTGTAGGTAATAGCAACAATTTGGCATCATCATGAGAGCATCATGAATTTAAGTGGAGAATGTCACAGTTTGAGAATTTGAAAGCAAATGGCGATGTTTAAATCAAGCTTAATGCCAGGTGAGCAACATCAATTGGTGGTTTACTCGTGAGGTGAGGTATACTCTAAAGGTAAGTTTAACTTTCCAAAGTAAACTGATTGGGACTTGATATTACTCTCTTACCATAGTAGGCTAAAACCAATTGGATAGTTGAGCTTTCCAAATATGTCGGGATATGTGACTATGACAAAGGGTACTCTTGTGAAATTATTAGCTTGGATCAGTTTTGAGTTAAAATAGAAAGAGAGATTTATCTTGTCATCTAAAACACTAGTAAATATGAGAAAGATAAAAGGATGGTAAAACACCACATAAGTACTCTAGAAAGATGAAACTCTCGTCCCGTAACACTATGCATGATATAGATGATGGCATATGTTAAACCTCCTTAAATCAAGTTTAGTTGTAACTTATTCTACCTTTATTAATCTAGTTCTAATCAATATTGCAAAGATCCATAAGGATAGATTAGATTTTTTTCTTTTTATTTTAATGAAAAAATTTTAAAGCGAAAGATCTAGAAGGGAAAAGAAGAAACAATGGAAACGGGTTCGGCAAAATATCGTTCGCTTTGTGTGCAAAAACCAGTAGTAAACGTCCAAAAAGCAAAGTGAATATCAAAGCTCTTGAAAGAAATGGACCTTATATTTTGTCCATAAAGTAGATATTAGACACCAGACAGGCGGCATCTAAATGACCTGTACATGGAAGAGTGAGATCCTTTCTCCTAAAGAAACATCCCTTATTTGGTAATCTTATCTTTTAGGAACCTTAGTTGTCTTTCCCAAAGACAATAAATATTGGAAAAAAAAAAAAAACACCGAAAAGGAACAACTTTAACTTTTACCTATATTACAAACTTGACATCTCATGCAATAACACCTGTCGTCCTAGGAAAAATTTCAACTTTAAATTTTATTTTTATTTTATTTGCGTGTTTGTATTTATATCCACCATATAGCTGATTGATTTTGATATTATTGAAAAGGCCTTCATTGTTGTGTTTTTTTCTCCTCCATGCATATTAATGTTCTAAGAAGCAAAGGCCAAATTGTACATTTGATTTGAAGGGCAAATGTAATTTTATGTGAGTAGTTGATATGGCCCCAAGATTTGATTATGATGTGGTTGTGTGCGGATACAAATTATTTTAATTAATTGTCTCATAAGTTGATAACTCATAAGTCTTTTCCTAACAGTAGCTTAAATCACCATCTTATTCATAAATCCTAGATCAAACACCAAACAGAATATGCTCTTTGCTCTCAAACCCTATCACAAACACTATCTTATCTAACTTAGGGTTTCCAAATAAGGCGTGAGTTATTTGAAGCTCGTCGTGTGCCCTTTTTAACTGAAGTTTGGTAATTGTTTTATAGAAAATAACACAGATCACTATTTGTTAGAAAAAGGGTATAGATAAATAAATAAATTAGAAGCATGAAAATACATATCACAATTTTATAATTTTCCCCTTTATTTCAAGATTGATTTTCGTTGCAATATTTATAATACGAGAGATCCAAAGTGCGATTTTTGAACTTAGAATAACAATATATGAAACAACATTTACAAAACGAAAAGTTTAATTTCTTTTTTATCAAGCCGAACCTTAGATTTTGGTCCCTCTTTCACGTAATTATATTAACGGGCCTACCTTTTGTCGTTAAGCAAGGATCTAAGCCAATGAAAGAGACTCCACTTTTGTCGTTTAAATTATAGGAGCGCACCTAGTAATTCCGTAACTTGTGATTTATACTGGACGCATGGTATAGTATGATATGTTAAAATTTTTAAGATTCTATTCTTTCCTTCTCTATAGTTACTTCTCTAAAGTTACATAATGTAACCTCTATCCTAAAAGTAGCAAATAATCAAACTAACAAATACTAATAAGTCCTTGTCAATCACTTATCTCGAGTTTCTAATTAGTATTAACAAGATATTTAAGACTATAGCATTACAAATCAATATAGATTTGGTTTAATTCTCCCACTCTCAACTCATAGATCATTTTGAAAGCATGTCAGGAATTACATCTTGGTGGCACTCTTTACCATACTCAAATCTCTTCTCTAAATTAAGTCAAGACAATCTCGAAATTGTCTGTATACTAGTAAGAGATTAATATAATAGTTAGTCTAAAAGTAATAAATAACCAAGTTAACAAATACTAATAAGTTTTTTTTTAATCACTTTACCCAAAAATTTCTAATTAATATTGATAAGATATTCACCATCTAACCTTATATACCAATATCAATTCTCTCTTACAATCATGTGTGACTTTACTTAATATGATATCACAAGTGCATGTTCTATGTTACATGCACATGATAAGTATCATCTAGATCATTACATCTATTTTTTAGCAATTCTATTGGGGATGGAGAAGTGACAACACATCAATAGCATCGATACTAACGACATTAGAATTTTCAAAGCATATAAATCTTCAAAAGCAAATCCATCAAACATCAGAAGCTTGTCAAAATAGCTTGTAAACTAGCTAAAAGTTATAAAAAGCCAGTCGAAAGTAGAAGAGCAAGGCTTGTAGAAGTGTCAACTTTAAGGAGACATAACTTTTGACTTATGAGGAGTTGTAGGACCCATAATTTGTCGATAGAGACTAATTGAGTCTTTTATTACCTAGAGTAAACCCTTCTGCCATTTGGTACCGTTTCCAAGGTCAAATTTATGCATCTTTAGAAGATATCAAGCTATTAAAGATTTTTGTGCTAACATAGGAAAGTGCATCTTCATTTGTCGTATTTCTTGTATCTTTTTTTTACATGTATTTCCTTAATGATTATATGGCTTTTAAGACTATAATCAACCCTATGATTCAGTTTCATTTGAACCTACTGAATTATCACAAAGTTTATTCCTCACCTATATTGCATTCTTACGCTATATACTACTTCAAGTATCTTCAAGAAAGAGGCCTTTTAAGCAAGCCAATATTGAAGGTAAGAGAAAAATCCCAGTACAACAAGAGAATGCTTGGGCCACAAGTATAATCTAGATGACATGCCTTCCAATAGGCATGATGATGAAAACAAGTGCAAAGAGGATGATAATACCCTAAACACCAACATTATTGTAGCTCCCTTGAAGACCTTCGATAAGAAGTTCCTAAACCTTTTTAGATTCAATGAAGATGCAAAGCTTACAGCTACAAATGCTTTGACATGAATGTCCTTAAGAGCAATATAAAGAGAGTAACAGCATACACAACATGTAAAACTCACCTAGTCATAAGAGAATGCAATCCCATTCATAAATTAGAATATGAGATGTTGAATGCTATAAACACAATCATCTACTATATGAGGAGAGCATACTTAATGAACACCTAATCAAGAGGACAATCATTAATACTGAATCCTTAGTTAATATCAAGCTAATGTCCACCCTAGAGGATGTAAAGATAAACTTTTGACAAACCTGTCGCATATTATCAGGTCTATTAACAACTGATGCATATGATTTCCTGTAATTGATACATATGTCTTACCATATTAATGTGTTAATATCTAACTATTTATTGTTAAAATAACGTAGTTGCATGATCATAACTTATGCCCTCAACATGGAACCAGTGCGTCAAGGATCATTCTTGCTACTAAAAATTTATCTTATTTAGGTAGAATCAATTTGAGATTTTATTATATAAATCCTTCTATAAGTAGCATGTTATTTAATAATTAAATAGATTTCATCTTATTAGTGAACTATTGATATATAAATAAGAAAGCATTTTGAAGTTCATGCTATTTTATGCATAGTGTTACCTCTCTATGAATAAATATATTAATCAAAATTCCAATGCCAACATACATATGGTTCAATATATTATTTTTATCAAAATTACTATTATGGAAATTTAAAGTTCATGACACATATTTCTTGTGATTTATAATGTGCTAACTAATTCCCAAAGATATTGTTTACTTAGAAATTTATTAATATGATAATATTGAATTATATATTGTGTATGAATCATAAAATATGTTAGTTGCAAAATTGGTACGTTGTACAAAATTGTATAATGATATTGAATAAAATACATGTTATGCATAATATATAACTAATGTCTTATGGAATAGACTAGTTGTATAATGTTAGGTGTACAATTTTTCTTTAAAGTATAATACTATTTCCATTATCCCACCTAGAAAGTTAATAGTTCTCCTAGTAAAAATTCTGAGAAGGAAGAAAATGAGACTGAAAATTCTCAAAATATATACATGAAATAAGTTGTGATAAATAGAGAATTAAAGAGTATTTGTATAGATATACAATAAACATTAAAGCAAATAGAGTCTTAAAATAAGAAAAGTTAAAGATTTGATTTGGTAATGACTTGGTGTTTATAGTTAAATCTAACAAAATATTAAAACTCTCACTAGCCAATAACAAATTTTGTTTAGTATGAGTATTTGCGTAAAATGTCCTTATAACTATGCAATTGTGGAAAACAAATTGAATATTGAAAATATAGAAAGTTTTGTAACTGTTAAGTCATCATAATATTTAAGTCAAATCCTAAAAAATAAGATATATTTAAGTTGAATTATAGTATCAAATAATCTTACATAGTAGTATTGCTAACAAAATAAGTTTTGGTTTAAAGAGAATGTAAAGTAGTATACATAAAAGTACATAACTTAAAGAACTAGCAACAAACTTGAAATATATTCAATAAACTAAGTTGTATTGTAAAACCAGGATTTTTCTAAATAAAAATGAGAGAAATAAGAAAGTAATAAAATGTTTTTGGGGCTTAGTATGGCTTGTTAATTGCTACTACCTACAAGGGCATTTTAGTCAATAAAAAAAGTTAGAGAAAACCCTTCCCCACCTTTTAACAAAAGCTTAAAAGAAAGCTGCGATCCTATTCCCAACCCTTTCCTCTCTTTTGCAAAACCTTAAGCAAAATCCTCTTATATTACTGTAAAGTTCTATGGCCAAAATTCAGATCCTTATACCCTGAGCATTAGATATCATAAGAAAAGAGTAGATGTGCTATGAAGACACAATTACAAGGTATGTTAACCCTAATAGATGTTGTAATATATGTTTTTTTGTGAAAAAGAGTGATAAATTTGATTGGATTCGTGAATTGTAGTGTGGTGAAAGTGTGAATTTGATTCTTGGGTATCATTACAGTGAGGAAATATATAAGTGCCCTAGAATCTAAAGTTTTAGGCTAGTTTCACGTAAATAGAAGGATTATGGTTGATTATTCAATGATTTGATTTGGTGAATTAGTTTGTCTTGGTGTTTTAGGGGTTATTACTAACTATGTGAACATTAGGAGGTGTGTTAGGATTGTAAATGTTATAGGATGATTGACTTGGAGTGGTGATTAAACGAGAAAATCAAAATTCAAGGGGAACACAGCCAAAGACCATGGCCGTGATCATGACTATGTTCATCCCTAGGAGTCGTGTTGAGTTGTACGCGAAGAGGAGAAGAAAAATTAAAGACGAAAGGCATGTGGCTAAGGTTTACGGTTGTGGTCACCATCCGTAGTCGTTCCCCTATACAAGAACAAGAACTACAGCTAAAGATCACAGCCATGTTTCTAGCCCATATACTTGTTCCATCTTCTATCCCTTCTTTTCTTCGCTTTATAGCCTTTTAAATCATAACCTAAACTAATCTAGATTATCTTTAGATTCTAATGTTATCCTAAAAACATAGATAATAGCAATTTAAAGCAAGATTTAAGTAGGATTTAGAAATCTAAATTAAGATGTGAAAGAGCCTTTTAGAAAGTAGATTCTAAAATTACTTTTATTATTGTACACTAACTGTTGATCTTGAACTTACTCTTAGCTTAAACACAATTGATAGTAACAGTTACTCTTCAGATCCAAGTATAGGATACGTAGTTGATTTTTGTGCTTAATTTAATTAGTTAATTAATCGAATTAAATGCAAACTTGGACTTATTAATTTTTATGCTTCTTATGGTTGTCTTGCCTCGACCTCTCCTTAATAGGGTCTAGGAGGGTGTTGAGACACCTAATAATTATACGCAACTTGCTTGATGAAGGTTCTGTACTAAGACGACCTAGTTAGATCTAAGAAGGGTTACTAGGGTGATGGGCATGACCCATATCAATATTATTATATATGTATATATTGCGTACTTAGAAGTTATAAGTTACTCTCGGTTTCAAGATGCTATAATTGTGCTGTTTGATGGCTAACAAATAATTAATTAAAAAGGTGCTTGTTATATAGTTTATTTAGGCTTGCATGTGAATTCTGGTTGTTTGTGACACACGTATGTGCACTTGGTGTTTCATACTAAGCTTTGGCTCACTTGTATTAATTTTTCAAGTAACGATACATGAGTAGAAGTTACAAGATTTGATGGTTTTGGAATCTATCATTGAGACTACTAGGTTGAGGAGTGGCGGTTAGAAATTCTATTGTAAGAATAACCTTGAATTAGGTTAGATAAAGTTTGTTTATAAAATATAAATTCTTGATTAGAGCTTAATGAAATTTACTTAGATGGTAGTTATTTTGATTTATGAAGAGACTAATTTAAGCCTATCTGGAGATTAATACATGTACTTTGGAGGTATAAATATTTATATATGCATAACGTGTTAATAGATCATAGAGATACATGGCGGGCTATAAAGCTTCATGTCCTAGGGCATTACAGTTAAATTAGTATTAGAGCCCAGGTTTAAGGATCCTTAAACTACTAAATTTTAAATCTTTAAAACAGTGAGATATGAAGAGCTTGGGTAAATGAAGAGATAAGCTTAGATATGTGAGAATAGTACTTTTAAATGTTATTGGAGTAGGTTGTTGTAGTTTACCTAATTATCTTCCTTATCACTTGTATTGCCATGCCTTTTGCTTACTTCTTGTTTAGTTTCAAATTACATTTTATGTATTATATCTATTTCTTTTAAATGCATATTCCTCTTTATTGTTCCCTCTTAATCTCTTTGTATCCTTCTATAATTTAGCTTACCTAAGTGTATAGTGGGAGAAGAGTTGGATTGGTATGGTGAAGATGAAGCAAATATTAGTGTAGTTAGTCTCCTTAACATGCTCAATGATACACATAAAATACTTAATAAGGAATTAAGCATAAAAAACTTAATTTATAACAACGATAAAAGAACAAGTTGATGAAATGGTATTTAAATACAATTATCAGTACATCCATAACTAAGACTCAACAATACTATCTAAATTCATATTCGATAGTGTAACTATATGAACAATAGGAAAGTAATAGAAAAACTTTAACCTTTATAAAGAACTAAAAATTCATAGTTAGAATTAAATAAGAAAGCATAATTCCTTAGTGAATTCAAAAGATTAAGCTCGAATAATAGATTGGAACGCCTCAAGTCAACCAAGATACCTTCTAGATTGACCAAAATGTATGATACAATTGAAACTTTAAAGCCATAAATAACAACTTTTACATTGAAGCAAATTAGGAAACAACTTCACTAAATTATTTATAGTGGGCAATAACGCAATAGTTAATAAGCAAATAGATTAAGACTAATAACAATAGTAATAAATCAAGTAAAAGGTTAAAATATGATTTAGTGTTCTTATTTACATTGTCAAGTATACACATAAGTTGGGATTAATAAGTCATTTTTTTTTTCTTTTGTGATGAGTCAAAGTCATATCCAGTTTGTCAGTTGTGTCGATTATGTTGAAGGGTCATGTTGAGTTTAGTTTTGTAGGTCAAGTTGAGTTGTTAGTCTTGTCTTGGTCATTGGTCATGTGAGTTACTTGTTGACCCTATATCTATGTGTAAACTCCTCAATCTTAAAAGAACTAAAGTAAGAAAAGATATCTGATGATAACTAAACATTAAATCTTTGTATGAATCTAACAAGACATTTCAATTATAAATAACAAGTAGATTAATAATATATAACCAACAATGAGGAGAGTAAATAATAAGTTATCATAATAAACAACAACAACAATAATAATAAAAAGGGGACATAACTAAAGAAGTAACCAAGAATAATGAATTATGACAAAATTCAATAAACTTATAGAACTCAATAAGAAGGATTCAAAATGTGCGATAAAACTTAAAGGATGTAAAAGTGACGATAATAAATGAAATAATATAGTCTACAAAAGTAAGAGTTAAATTAATATAGCATAATCGATTAAATGCATATATGTGCAAGAATAATAATAATAACAGTAACAGTAAAACTTTCCCTTATACTCTATTAATGAGCAAGGACAAGTGAAAAACGCAAGTGGTTGAAAAGTAAAGTACAATAACAGTCAAAGTAAGGAGACATGTGAGCTCTTAAAGTTGAATAATGGATAATAGTTGGTGAGTAAAGGTAGGAGCAAGTCGTAGAAGAATGTGCTTTTTACTTGAGAACTATAGTATTGCTCAAGGCTTTATGAGGATTGGAAGGTAGCCTCCTTCATGTTATTTGATGTTTTGAATCAATAAAAATTAATGATTAATATAGGAGATGACATTGTAAAAGAAGGTGCCACAATTGAGCTATATTATACAAATATAATGATGGGGAGATTAACATTAGAAGAGTAGGAGGTACAATGTAGATATTGGATTGTTGAGGTAAGATTTGACAGTGATATGATTGAGTTTTGAACAAATGGAAAGTGAGATAAACAAAAGAGTAATATAAAAGGAGTACTTAAATACCTTGGAGACTATAGATAGAGGTTATACATGAATCAATAGAAAAAGTTAGAGAAAACCCTTCCCTACCTTTTAACAAAAGCTTAAAAGAAAGCTGCAACCCCATCCCTAGCTCTTTCCTCTCTTTTACAAAACTTTAAGCAAAATCCTCTTATATCACTGTGAAGTTCTATGGTTAAAATTCATTTCCCTACACCCTGAGCAATGGAAATCACAAGAAAATAGTAGATTTGCTACGAAAACACAGTTACAAGGTATGTTAATCTTAGTAGATGTTGAAATATACATTTTTTCATCAAAAAGAGCAATAAATTTGATTGGATTAGTGAATTGCAACATGGTAAAGGTGTGAATTTGATCCTTGAGTGTCGTTATAGTAAGAAAATGTGAAAGTGCCATAGAATCTGAAGTTTTATTCTAGTTTCATGTCTTCCTCATTTTTAATTCAAATATAAAACTTTAAGTTGCATTAGAATCCTTGCAAAGAGTACTTCACAAATATAAGTTTTATCAAGTAATAGTGTAGTTTTAATTTTGGGTCAAATTAAAAATGAATGGAAACCATTTAGTTTGAAAGTTTCCATTGAAATCTCTATATAAAATTTAATGTAGCAACAGTTTTGATAAGTTTAATAGCTAAATACTTTAATAATCTTGTTGTTCACGATCTTTAGGTTTATAAATCTATCTTATGCAACTTCTTGATGACCATTTTGAATCGTAGCAATGAGACCAAGGTGAGCAAGAAGTTCAATGAATCACTACAATGTTTGTGTTTAATTGTTGTTTGTTTAATAAGTGTACTTTGATGTTTGGTGTTTTAGAAGTGTGTTTGTGATAAAATGAGCTTATGGAAATATATACTTAGAATATGAAAGTTGTAGTAAGTTTTGAAGATAAGAGACTAGCATTGGTTACAAGGGAACTCAAGATATATAGCATCAAGTTGGTAAGTGAAAATTCCCCACCATTCAGCTAATTTGAAGTAAACCGAGAAATCGATTTGACCTACCATCTGGTTAATTCAAGCTAAACCATACAGTCAATTTTACACTCCCTTTCTACTAGCAATTTCCCTTGTTTTTTGCTTCAATTTTCTTCTTTTTTCCTTGTCCATTATTTCCCATTGACACTTTCGTATTATGAAGTATCCTGGCCATTCATGAATATGTGTTTTAAATCAAATCTTGTTTACTTAACTCCTATTTAGTATAAACCTTAAACCCAAAGCAAATTTACAAATTATAGCCACCTTTGGTTGGTGTAATATAAATACTATGGACTATAATATATAAACTCCACAACATCTATTTAGTGAGTTCTAGAAGTTGAGTTGGAATATTGTATTATGTCATGAGAATAATTCATTATGGTATGTTTAGTTTACAAAATAGAATAATGTAAGAATGAAATAGATAAGTAAGAACTATTTCTTGTAGAAATTTTCGAGTATTATAAAATGATATGACAATATGTTATAAAATAAAATAAAAGAACGGCTATTTCCTTAATCTTATAGAAAATTTGCAATTCCCCACTTTTTAATAATAACAATTCCGTAGAATAACAATTTTACTAACCAAACATGAGACTAATGGGGTAGGTGAGGAATAATAATTTTATTCCACACTTATGAAGCAAACCAAATGAGTCATAAATTCTATAGGATGGGATTAGGATAATTTGTTAGCAATTTGTGCAAGTATTATTAGTTGTAGACATTGCTATGATATTGGAGAGGTGATTGAATTGTTCATGTAATATGATATCTCTTGAATTATGAATGAATTGCAATGTAAAACAAATTACTCTAAAATTATTAAGTTGATTGAGAATCAATCATGTATTGCACAACTTCCCACTGCATTATTGAAGGCCAATACTACTAAACTGTAAACAAAGAGAATTTACTCAAAAAGGAGTGAAATTCCAATTTACCAATCATGAACTAAGTGACTTGGGAATTGTAGCATAATTGTTGTAATTGAGACTTCCTACCATATCATTTTGGATTTGAGAACTCCTTAAAAAGAAGGAGCTATGCTAAGAGAATCTAATTGAGATATCGAAATTATGATATTAATATTGTATTAGATGGCGAATATGAATGATACTTGGGCATTAGTGGAGCGACTAAATCCGTAACCCATGGTCGGGGGGGCTTATACCCTAGACCTCATGCTAGTTACTAGAAGATTACATCCAATATTTGCATTTACATGATTGTTTATGTATGGCATATGATTGATAACTTGCTTACTATTGGTTGTGCGTATATAGTAATGAGAATATTTGCACTTCCATCTCACTAAGTGATGGTTGCTCATTCTCCTCTAGTATTCTTCATGTTATAAGTTTCATGATGTATGTTTACACTAAGAGAACAATTAAGATAAGTTCGAGCATTGCAAAGGAGTGTAAGGTGGCCATTGGAATCACCTAGTTTTGCTATGGTTTCCTTTTAATGTTTTGAGTAAAAACTTCTAACTTATGGTTTCTATACATGTTGAAAGAGCTTTTAGATGTTTAATAGGTGGTAAAGTATTCATGGCAGGTTGTCTTAAATAAAGTTCCCTTTAAGACATGATAGGTAAGGTACAAATTCTTACTCATATCCAATCATGTAAGATATACATCCATAAATTTTGAAACCGAAACCTACCTTGTAACATTTTGGGACCACTCAAAACTTGTACCTCGTAAAACCTTTAAGGTATATGATACTTTATAGAAACTATGAATTTTACATTTCTTCCTATAAATTTTAAGTTTTTGTAATATTAAAAAAGCAATCTAGATATCATATTATAAGTTCTTTATAAGCAAAACCTATGAAACATATGGAAAAATATGCAAAATAAAAAGCAATAATTTTCCCTATCTTTATTATCTCAAATTATGTGATCTTACTATTTACCAAATGAGAAAAAATAAGGGTAAAGAATGGAAAGCGTAAAGTTAGATAAGAAAATGGGGAAGCATTAAAAAAAAAAAGAATGGAAAATATAGAGCGAAAGAATAGTCATGTTTGGGAACTAGGTTTATTAACTTATGGTCTTATGCCTTTTTTTTTTTCTCTTCTTACTAAAATATATATTGGCCGAAAAATATAATATTGTCATTCTTATTCATTTATTAATGTTATTTTATATTTTTTTATAGGATAGATATATGGTACCCTAAAACCTATACCTTATATACTTTAAAGAACAAGTTTCAAAGTAGATATATGATAGGAAGACCTCATATATTTGTATCCTATCTTATAGGAGTAGTTTATAAAAATTTTATATCCAAAACTTATTCTATAACCCTTAATACCCAACTAAAACCTATTTGATCGAGTAAGGTACGGGTTAAAATCGTTTATCTCCTCCAAAAAAGAAGCTTGGTCTTCACTACTAACTTGACTAAAGAGTAAATCTTTGGTGTTTTGTATGATAGGATGACTCTCTTAGCGCTAGAAATTAAGGAAATAATGTTTGAGTGTATATTAATTTTGGAAGACATTTATTGCACAGTTTTTAGACCTTTCTCCAGCAATATTTCTCTTAGCTTTACCAAACAAAACACTCGTAAGTCATAACATTTCAAATACTATGTAATTTTTGTAGTCATAAAGAATAAAGTATCGCCACTTTTATTCTTAATAATCCCTCGGTTGTATCCTTAAAAATGATATGTCAATTCTTAGAAAACTACGTGTAGAACACATGAAGGTCTTTAAGTGTAGTGTATTGTTGTGCCTCTAAATCCCCTTATCATTTGAAAATTTCCAACAATCTTAATTATCATACGTTAAGTTATGTCAGTACCAAGTTGATTTCTCATGTTAGCAAAGTAATTTATCCTTGCTTATTGAAGGAAAAAGTTTTCACTAAATTAATGCGAAATTGATTTACTCATCACTTATAAAGACATAACAAAGTAGATTACATTTGAGTATGATCAGTTCTCTAAAATGCAATCATGGCCACAGTATAAGTGTATGCCCATAAGATGGAAAACAACTACCTTCCACTTGATGTACAAATATGGGGATTTAGAATCTTACACATCTATAGTGAATTTTTATAGTCACATATTTATTGCTTGAACTTCTGAAGATGTTCCTTTAAAAGGATCATAACTCTTTATCATATTAAATTGCAAAGAGATCTCTCTAATTTTATGAAAAGTACATTTAGCCTTCTTAACACGAAAATGAGCATTCAAAAACCCATAACAAGAAAATGGTCCTTTTTCATGCTAGATTTAACCATTTTACCATTTAGAGTAATAATTAAACGATAATGATTATAAAAAATAATAATAATAATAAAATGAAAACTTTTATGTCATATTTGATACGTGAGAAAAAATCGAAATGAAATTATAATTCCGGACTCCATTCCCTTTCCCCATAGAAAAAATCAAAAATTGGAATTGTGATTCCATGGAATTGGTGATTTCAGCTTCAAGTAGAAATTCGATTTCCCTTCTCAAAGGTAGAATCAGTAATTTTGTTCCTCCTACATTTATTATATTAATTAAATTACTTATTTAAACTTCAATTTAATCATGATATTAAATAATTAAAGGTATTTTTTGACAATTATTACTATATATACATTTAATTTCATTCTATTTCATTTTATTAACATTTCTAAACACAAGAAATAATTTGTCATTTCACTCATCATTCCATTCCATTCTATTGCAAACCATTCATGTGTACCAAACTTAACATTAAAATAAAAACATAGTCATTACTTCCCTTATGGTTAACTAACCCAACAATTATGGCCTCCATCCAACATTAGCAGAAAAACACATAATCTTTCCCTTAAAGAGATTGTCCCAATGTGAAAAGTTTCAAGAGTCACCATCCAACCATAAGAAGATAAAATGAAAATTACAATTTTAACTACATTTTATAATGAGTAGAATAATTGAGTGAGCTATTTTTTTCTTTTTTAATACATCTTTTGATTTGATGGAGAATAGTGACAACTGACCATCTTTGACAATTCACACTACCTACCACCTAAGGTAAATCACAACCTAGCAAACTTTTTTGTATGCTAGAGCCACCTATAAGTAAACCTAGAGAAGAGTTAGGTCCAACTCATAAATCAAACCAAAATCAACCTATCGGTTCATCAAACTGGCCTAAACCTATGAGTCATGGGCTTGACCTATTAGGCTTGGTGGGCCAATGTGATTCAACATGCTCAACTTGCTCAAACTGGTGGGTTTAAGCCGGGTTGAAGAATTGACAGTTCAACCCATCGGTTACAACTTGAAAATAAAAAAAAAATACAATTCTGAATAAATTAATGCAAGTGTTCCTTGTAGTTAAAATATGAAATAAAATTAAATATATATTATTACTTATATCTATAAGTTAATATGGACACCGGATAATATATCTAAGTTTATAAACAAAATTATTTAAATCGTATATTTTAATGTTGACGAAAGTAGATAGTTGTGGTATAAAATATATTACTTTAATAAATAAAGGAGTTTATGGCACAAAATATTACAAGTTCCATATAATCTTGCTTAACTTTTAAGAGAGTAAATATTTTTATAAATTAATATAGTTTGATGATTGGCAAAAATATTAGTATATTCACAATTTAATGTAGTTAAAAGTCATAAGAAATATATTTATGCTATATTAAAATGGTAAGTGTATTATAAATATTAGATAGATGATATTCTCTTTACAATACTTGGTTTACTCCCACATAGATTATATTACTTTTTAAAGTTTTTTTTTTTATAGAGTAATAAAAGATCATAATGAGTATTGCCTATCACAAGTTTAGTTTCATATTGATTATATTGGCAAATTTTTCTTAAGATGTTGCCTATAAAAAAAAAAAAAATTCTTACTCAATTCACCAATTATAGGTATACAGTAATAATTGTATATTGTAAAAAGTATAAACTAGTAATCTCAATACCTAATAATTAATAGGATGAAATAGTTAAAATTTTAAATTCTTTTCATTTATTAGTAGTTTTTTTTTCAAATTGAAAATAGAGATAAAAGAATATACTTTTTTCCCAAAAAAATAAAAATAAAAAAAAATTGGTTGGTTTATAGGCCAAGAACTGATATATTGAATCGCCGGACTTAGTGAACCGGCTTAAGTTAGGCCAGTCCTAGTTGAAGGAGAATTAGGCCCTTGACTTGGTAGGTTTAGGCTGGGTTTGACCTAGCTCCTCATTTAGTCCAACCAAATGGATTTGAACATACATTAATGGATATTAGATTAAGAAATTATTTAGATTTAATTATTGGAGTATAAATAAGCCAAACTTACTCACGAGCTATTTGAATTCGATTAAACATTTACTTGATTTTGATTCAACAAATAATTGGATAGAATCAAGTCAAGCTTAAGTCTAACTTCCTTGAGTAGTTTTTTTATTTGAGCTCAAGTTTGATATTTAGCTCGCCTAATTGGCAAATACAATCATTATTGAGTTTGTCTTAAATATTAGTCGAATTCCAATTGAGTTTGCATATCCATTTTATTTTAATAAGAATATATTTTCTTAGAAAAAATTTATCTAGACAAACTTAATTAATTCATTCTTGAAAAAAAATAATAAAGAAAAATGTCCAAAAAAATTAGAAGAACATTTACTACTTAAGGTTAGTAGGTGACTGACGACCACCTATTAGGGATGACCCGAATGATCACTCAAAAGTCATGTGATTACAAACATACAAACATTGTCATTCAACCCACCCAATCTCTCTATGGTGGTAGAACCTACCATAATCGAATTTAAAAAAAGAAAAAGGAAAGTCCACTTTATTAACCCAACTAGGTTATGTTCTAGTTGCATAAACCGATTGATTTCCTTTGATTTTTTTCTACAACTTAGTGATAGTAGGTCAGATGACCCATGTCTACAATCGTTTACAAACGAGAACCTTTTTAACATTGTTAACTTTTTATCAACAAATGACACGTGAGGGTCATTGATTCGTTCACATAATTAATTTAATAAATTATATAATCAAATATATATTAATTAACTAAAATAAAAGATTAAGAAAAAAAAAGAAGAAAAAAATTAAGAAAATTATAAAAGCAACAGTTACGTAAGTTAGGGATGGCCAAAATGGCCACTTAAAAATCAGGGGGGTTGTAAACATACAAAAGTAGGATGTTTGACTCATTTGACCTCAATGGCTCCTTAAGATTCCTACCACCACCAAATTAAGGAGGAAACAATAGAGAAATCAAATAAAACATGAACCAAATGGGTTTTCTTTGATCTCTCTTTCTCTCTTTTTGTAAAATTTGGTGATTGTAGGTAGACAATCTATATTAGCACGTAGGTTGCAATCCATTAGATTTTGAGTGGGCAATGCTACTTTTTTTATTTTCTAAACTTTTTACCTTTTTATATGTTTTTGATATATTTTTTGTTAATTCAATTAATTAATATGTATTTAATTAAATTAATTTTGTGGACGAATCCAAGGCTACCTAACAAATATAAATGGAAAAGTTAATCGTGATTGAAAAAGTCTAACATCGTAAGCTTTATTAATACTAAGGACTATATATATATATATGAGGTTAAGAATTCAACTAAAAACTTGGTTTAACGTTGAGTGCTAAACGTGTACTTTTATCATAAATGAAAAAAATTTGAGCCCATAAATCATTAATCCTACTTTATTTATTACTGATGAAGTGGAAATGAATTTGCATTTTATTAGAATACACTTAACATACACAACAATATTAGTAATGTCAGATAAGAAAAAAAGAAATTTTTAACAAAAAAGTTAATCTTACACTAATAAAAATGTAAGACTCTCTTTAAATGGAAGTCTATATGTACCAAACTGGGCCTAATAAGTAGTGATCATCAGATACAAATGAGGCAGGGTGAAGAATGGAAAAGAACTTTCAAAACAAAGCATAGGCTCTATAAATGGATAATCCTATTTTATCGGTTGACTAACCTCTCAGCATGTTCATATGACTCGTGAACTACATACTTCGTTAATTTATTGGTAAGTTTGTAGTCGTGTATTTTGATGATATGCTTATATATGGTGTTGATTTAGATAGTCATGTGGGACATTTGTGAACTATATTTTAGTGTTGAGGGGAGAAAAGTTGTATGTGAATTCTAAAAAGGGTATAATTTATCAAAACAAAGTGGTTTTTTGGGCTATATTGTATCTTGGGTAAGAATTAGAGTAGATGGGGAAAGATTAGGGCTATTAGAGAATGGCTAGTACCTTAGTTTGTGTCCGATGTGTGTAGCTTCTATGGTTTTGCATCTTTTTATAGATGATTTATGAAAAATTTCAGTACCATTATTTCCTTGTTGACTAAATTAACAAAGAAGGGTAAGGAATTTAAATGGAGTCATAAGGTACAATAGATTACAGAATAAATCAAGGAGAAATCAAATAGAGCACCAATCTTAGCCCTTTTAAAATTTGAGAAAACATTTTAGCTAAAGTATGATGCCTTTGGCGTAGGAATATGTATCGTCTTAATGCATAAAGAGGCAATCTATACCCTACTTTAGGGAAAAGTTGAAGGGAGATATACTAAATTACTTTATGTATGACAAAGAACTATATGCATTTGTACGTGTCTTAACTGTATACTAGCATTATCTATTGCCGAGGTAGTTTATAATCTATATAGATCAAGATTTATTGATGCATTCAAGTAGATAGGGTATATTATCTAAGAGACATGATAGATAGGTTGAATTTTAGAGAGTTTTTGTTATATTATCCATTAAGAGAAATGTAATACAAACATTTTCGCAGATGCTCTTTCATGCAAGTATGCTCTAATCTCTACATTGCTAAGTTGTTGGGATTTCGGTTGGTCATCGAACAATATGTGAATAATCCTTTTTTTGCCCCAATTAAGAATTGATGTTCTTTTAGAGTCTTTTGTGGTGGATTATGTATGATTGGTTCTTATTTAAGATGAATAAATTGTGTATTCCTGAAGGATCTCTTTAAGGATTATTGGTTAAGGA